>AWUE01016273.1:0-120246 GCA_001974825.2 Corchorus olitorius | reverse complement strand
CCAAAGGGGGGCGGTGACTAGTAAAAGGGGGCGATATTTAGTAACACCCTTTTAATTATATCATCAAGATTAAGAAAATTAGTTATGACACAAAATTTTATGTACTTTTACCTTTATCTTCTATTTTTACCCTTGTTCTTTTTCCCCACTAATTCTCTCTCCTCCTACTCATCCTCTTAACTACCAAGGATAATTTTGGAAATAACTAAAAAATATGCATTGGAATTGATAAAGGGACTTATAAATTGGGACAAAAAAAGCTTCTAGAAGGGGACTTATATTATGGGACAGAGGGAGTATATTAGACGGGGAAATTAATCACATAATAATAGCAATATATAACTATGTGAAAATGATAGTAAAATAATGAAAAAATTTATAAGTTCAGACTTGTTATTAAGGCTTATAATCTCTTTCTTTTTTTTGCCAAATTAATTATAAGGTTTAATATTCGAGGGAAGTTGTTTCTTACAAAACTTGGAATCATGAGACAGAGGACCTTTTAGACCTCAATGATTAAAACGACAATAAGAAAACAACAGTCAACTCTAGAAATTATATCTTATCTTACTATCTTATCTTATTTTATCTTACTACTATATAAAATCACGAATTCAAAAATTTTAATTGAAAATTTTCATAAATACCCTTAGTATTACAGTTTAATAATTTTTTAATAAGTATTCTTTTTATACTATAATAATTGTAATTAATATTTTACTTCTAATAATTATTTTTAGATTATAATATATTTAATTATAATATTATTATTTATAGTCATGAAACTTCTTATTTTAATTATGTAAAGATATTGTAAATACAAAATATATAATTATAATAATTTACTCCCCATAATTATTTGGAATACTTTTCATTTATAATTCATATTTATTTAATTTAAATAAATTATGGGTATTAAGGGAAAAAAATAGTTTAATACTTTACATGTTTTAAAAAATTGGTCCTATGTCGAGGTTGTCAAGATTAAAGTTTCCTATGCGAAAGAAAAAAAATTGCTGGTTTACTTTCGTTTGGCAAGTTTCCCACAATTATAATTGGGAGTGCTTCAATATTCTTTCCAAAAAAATAAAAAAAATTGGTTTAATACTTTACATCATCTAACCAAATCTCAACAACATTGGATTTAAGAATTTTTTTTACGAGCATTAGAATCTTGTTTCGATTTAATTAGACATAAATTTAGAAAAAGTAAGAAATACGATATTAAAAGCGTAAAAAGCCCTCCAATCATTTTGGCGTTGAATTATATATTTTTTATGAGTATATTAGCCAAAAATAGAGGAGAAATCTTTTGTGTCAATTTTTACAAAATTTTAGCCGAAATCGTGTACTAACAAACCATCACAGTTTTTGCCTAACAACGCGTTCCGGGGACCTAGCTTAATTTTGCATGATTTTTGGCTCCGATACTACTTGAAATATCTAAATTCATTTAATCAAATCTCATTCAAATTGGAAAGAATTTGTTTTTACGAGCATCTGAATCTTGTTTCGATTTAATTAGACATTAATTTGGAAAAAATAGGAAAAACGATATTAGAAACGTCAAAAGCTCTTCAATCTTTTTGGCGTTGAATTATATATTTTTTACGAGTATTTTAGCCATAAATTGTGGAAATATTTTTCTAATTAATTTTTACAAAATTTTAGCCAAAATCGTGTAATAATCATCACAGTTTTTGGCTAAAAATGCGTTATGGGGCACTGGCTTTTTGCATGATTTTTGACGTCAAGACTCCTTGAGATATCCATATTCATCTAATCAAATCTCAGCCACATTCGATTTAAGAATTTGTTTTTACAAGTATCTGTATCCTGTTTCGATTTGATTAGAAATTAATCAGAAAAATATGAAAAATGATATTAAAAACGTGAAAAGTTCTCCAATCTTTTTGCCATTAAATTATATATATTTTATGAGTATTTTATCCATAAATAGGGGAAACATTTTTCGAATCATTTTTTGCAATGTTTTTAGCCAAAATCGTGTACTAACCATCACGGTTTTTGGTTAAAAACGCGTTTCGGGGCCCTGGCTCAGTTTTGCATGGTTTTTAGTGCCGACACTCCTTGAAATATCTATATTCATCTAATAAAGTTTTAGACACATTGCATTTAAGAATTTGTTTTTACGAGCATCTAAATCTTGTTTCAATTTAATTGGAAATTAATTCATAAAAAATATGAAAAACGATATTACAAGCGTGAAAAGCCCTACAATCTTTTTGGCGTTGAATTATATTTTTTTATGAGTATCATGACTAAAAATTGAGGAGATATCTTTCGGGTCAATTTTTGCAAAATTTTAGCCGAAATCGTGTAATAATCATCACGATTTTTGGCTAAAAACGCGTTCCATGGCCCGATTCAATTTTGAATGATTTTTGGCACTGAGAATCCTTGAAATATCTACATTCATCTAACCAAATCCCAATCATTGTTTTTACAAACATTTGAATCATGTTTCGTTTTAATTAGAAATTAATTCGGAAAAAAAGAAAAACGATATTAGAAGCGTGAAAAGCCCTTCAATTTTTTTGGCATTGAATTATATATTTTTTATCAGTATTGTGGCTAAAAATTGAGAGAATATTTTTCTGGTCATTTTTTGTAAAATTTTAACCTAAATCGTGTACTAACCATCACTGTTTTTTTTTTGGCTAAAAACGCGTTTCGGGGCCCCGACTCAGTTTTGAATTGTTTTTGGTGCCGGCAGTCCTTGAAATATCTACATTCATCTAATAAAATCTTAGCCACATTGCATTTAAGGATTTTTTTTACGAGCATCTAAATCTTGTTTCGATTTAATTAGAAATTAATTCAGAAAAAATATGAAAAATGATATTATACGCGTGAAAAGCCCTTCAATCTTTTTGACGTTGAATTATATAGTTTTTATAAGTATTATGACTAAAAATTGAGGAGATATCTTTCGGGTTAATTTTTTGCAAAATTTTAGCCGAAATCGTGTGTTAATCATCACGATATTTGGCTAAAAACACGTTCTACGATCCGGTTCAATTTTGAATGATTTTTGGCACTGAGACTCCTTGAAATATCTATATTTCATCTAACCAAATCCCAACCATTGTTTTTACAAACATTTGAATCATCTTTCGTTTTAATTAGAAATTGGAAAAAGAAAAAGGAAAAACGATATTAGAAGCGTGAAAAGCCCTTCAATTTTTTTTGGCATTTAATTATATATTTTTTAAAAAACGCGTTTCGGGGCCCCGGCTCAGTTTTGAATGGTTTTTGGTGCCAACACTCCTTGAAATATCTACATTCATCTAATAAAATCTTAGCCACATTGCATTTAAGGATTTGTTTTTACGAGCATCTAAATCTTGTTTCGATTTAATTAGAAATTAATTCAGAAAAAATATGAAAAATGATATTAAAAGCGTGAAAAGCCCTTCAATCTTTTTGGCGTTGAATTATATAGTTTTTTATGAGTATTATGACTAAAAACTGAGGAGATATCTTTCGGATCAACTTTTTTTGCAAAATTTTAGCCGAAATCCTGTAATAATCATTACGATTTTTGGCTAAAAACGCGTTCCAGGGCCCAATTCAATTTTGAATGATTTTTGGCACCGAGACACCTTGAAATATCTATATTCATCTAACCAAATCCCAACCATTGTTTTTACAAACATTTGAATCATGTTTCGTTTTAATTAGAAATTAATTTGGAAAAAAAATGGGAAAAACGATATTATATATTTTTTGCCATTGAATTATATATTTTTTATGAGTATTGTGGCTAAAAATTGAGAGAATATTTTTCTGGTCATTTTTTTGCATACTTTTAGCCGAAATTTTCATCACTGTTTTTTTTTTTTGCCAAAAACGCGTTTCGGGGTCCCGGCTCAGTTTTGCATGATTTTTGGCGCCAAGACTCTTTGAGATATCAATAATCATTTGATATAATCTCAGCTACATTGTATTGAAGAATTTGTTTTTACGAGCATCCGAATCTTGTTTCGATTTAACTAGAAATTAATTCAGAAAAATATGAAAAAAAATATTAAAAGCATGAAAAGTCCTCCAATATTTTTGACGTTACATTATATATATATATATATATTATGAGTATTTTAGCCAAAAATTGATGGAAAAATCTTTCGGGTCAATTTTTGCAAAATTTTAGCCCAAATCGTGTACTAACCATCACGATTTTCGGTTAAAAACGCATTCCGGGGTCCAACTCAGTTTTGCATGATTTTTGGTGCCGAGACTCCTTAAATGAAATATCTATATTCATCTAATCAAATCTCAGCCACATTGAATTTAAGGATTTTTTCTTTTTACGAGTATATGAATCTTGTTTCGATGTAATTAGAAATTAATTCAAAAAAATATGAAAAACTTTATTAAAAGTGTGAAAAAGGCTTTCAATTTTTTGGGCGTTTAATTATATATTTTTTATGAGTATTTTCACTAGAAATCGAGGAAAAATCTTTCGAGTCAAATTTTGCAACCATCACAGTTTTCGGCTAAAACCGCATTCCAGGGCCCGGCTCAGTTTTGCACGATTTTTGGTGCTAAGTGTAATACTATAAAGAAATTGTGGGATTAAAAAATTAAAAATTTGGTGTAAAGAAGAAAAGGGAGTGAGGGCATAATTAAATTAAAAGAGAAGTTATTGGTTCAAGTTAAAGAGGCTAATAAAAGGTGAGGACTATTGTGCAATTTTGCCAACTTAAGTGCAATATAAACCATGCCATTTTCTCTCCACAATTTATGCGTTATTTTGTTCCTTTTCCACCTGAAACTTTCCTCAACTTTGACTCAAGAAATAATTCATGGAAATCAACATGCAAAAATGGTAAATTGATTTTCTCTTTGTGCATGTTCCAATTTTAAACTCGGATTCGAATTAGAGGAAAGTTGCTTGATGTTTGGGGTTTAAAGGTGAGAGAATGGTAAGCTTCAATCTTGAAAATTTAATATGTTTAGTTGTTTAAAAGAATTGAATTTGTAATTTGAGTTTTCTTTGTGTTGGAAGAATGGGTGATGATTTCATCATGAATGAATCGGATTTGAAGCAATGGAGCAAGAGGAGAATGGAAGAAATTTTTGGGTGAGTTGAAGTTGAAGTTAAAGTTTTATGGTTTAAATTAATTTATTTCTTGTTAATTTGATGTTTGGAAGCTTGGGTAATGCTTGAATTTAGTATGAGAGTATGTTTTGTTGTTAATAATAATGAAATATGGTGGAAAATAGTCAAAATAAGTATGTTCGGGGCTGCCGGAATCTGGAAAATTCCAGATTCCGGTGAGTTTTCCGGTATAGGAAGAAGAGGAGGAAGGAGGAAAAAAAAAGAGAGAAAAAGGCCGCTTGGGCCAGGCCAGGCGTGGCCCAACGCTGGCCTGGCGCGCGGGCCTGACCTGGCCCAGGCGCGCCAGGCCAGTTGTGGGCTAGGGCGTCAGGCCTTGGCCCAAAGAAAAAAATGAAATGAAAAAAAAGAAAAAAAAGAAAGAAGAATAAGAAAGGAAAAAGGAAGAGTGGGCTTTGGCCCAATAAGGAAGAAAGAAAGAAAAAGAAAAATAATAAAAGGGGGGACTTGGTCCCAATTTGAGATAAGGAAAAGAAAAAGAAAAGGAAGAGAAAAGGAAAATAAGAAAATTTGAAATAATTGATAAGTGAAGTTACAATTTTACCCTTGGACGGGTAAAATTACTAAATCACCCTTAAAATGTTAAATTACGAAATTTACCCTTTTTAAAGTGGAATTCAAAGAATTCAACCACATCAGTTGTGATAATTTGTCCGAATAATTCTCGTGCTTCTCGGTAATATTCGTACGATCATAAATGTCCATTTTACCCTTTGAGTGGGTAAATTACTATTTTATCCTTAATTAGGAAAAGTGTACTAATATATCCTGTTAAGCCACAATTTCAAATTCAATCATATTTATATTGTAGAATGAAGCGGATAAAGTATTGAAATTATCGATAAGCGGTAAAAAGACTACTTTACCCCTAGAAGTGAAAATGACCATATTGCCCTTATGTATTATAAGTGGATAAATTTAACCTGTTGAGCCACGATTTCGAATTCGACCGACTATTGTCAGCAACTATAATACGTAAGCAATACCATCGTATTCTAAGTGGATAAAATTACAAAATTACCCTTGATATGTAAATTTACGATTTTGCCCTTGTTAGGGCGATGCTAGTAATTAGCTTTCAAGATCACACATTTGGGATTGGAAAGTTACCGTATTGACTCTTTTGTGTAAAATTACCGTGCTACTCTTGATCGATAAAAAATTACCGTTATGCCCCTTAGTTGTAAATTTACGCAATTACCCTTATGGGTGGAAATGAGAGGATTTGAGCTTGTTACTCACATCAATAAATTCATATGTAGGGTATGGAACCAATAATAAGTGCAAATGACCATTTTACCCCCGAATTAGTAAATTACAACTTTGCCCCTAGAAAAGGATTTGACTTGTCTAATAACGTTAATTGAACACGTAAGGTTAGAGGATCGCCGTAACAGCTTTACGATGTCGAAATTACTGTTTTGCCCCTGGTCAGCTAAAATTACCATTTTACCCCTGGTTGACTAAATTACAGTTTTGCCCTTATTTGCCGGAAATGATTAATTGAACTCTAGATTGTGTATTATGAATTCGAAACTCATCATACAACCTTGAAAGGCTTATATAAACATGCTTAGATCGTTTAAGTGAGATCATGGGGTTGGGTTATGTGTTTCTTGTGATTTTATTCTATTTTATCTAACTGTTTTGGTATTTTGGTTTACTACTCTGGTTCTGGTTGATTGTCTTTGTTTTACTATGGTTTATAAACTTTGATTATGATATTGGTTTTAATGATTTTCTTGTGTTGCACGTGCTTCTCAATCAGACGGCTGAGGCGCTGATCGAGACATCGGCTAGGCTCACAGCGGACTGACTTTGGGGGTGTACGAGTCCCCTGAACTGTGAGTGGGCTGTCCTCAACGGATTCTCCGTTAAGGAACTGTATTATTACTGTTTTACTAATATGTTTATAAATGGTTTTAATAAATTGTTTTGGGTGCATGAATGACTCTTGGTTTTGATTACGACACGGTTAGTAAGCATACGGGGACTCGTGGACTGGACGCAGTCTAGGGAGTACGTATGGCTTGATTTGGTGGTATACTAGCTAGTAGTTGGACTCTTTTGGCGGACCATGGTTTGATTTGGATCCACATGGTTCGTCGCTCCAGGCCCGACACGCCATATATATGTACCGGTTCGGCGTGTGCATGGGGGAGCTAAACTGGGTGTGCTGCAGCCACCACACAGTACCGGATCCAGGCCAACGTCAGGGGATTGGGCTTTCTTGGGCAAATAAGATAATTATATTTTTACTGATATTATTTGATGATGACAAAAATGCCCCTGATGGTTCCGGAGGTTGACTCGGGCCAAAGTCACTCTGGATAGGTTTTGTTAGCAGCCCAGTTTATAAACTGATAAATGATTTTGTATACTCATTTCGATTGATGACATTGTTTTTATAATTGTTGGTTTTCCTAATTGTTTTGGTTATGAGTGCACCCCACCCTCTCGGGTCCTCTTTTGAGGGTGGCTCACTCACTGAGTACATTCATGTACTCACCCCTCAAATTCTTGTTGACTTTTCAGGGTAGCTAGGATCAGCGTTTTCCTTGACAATCGAGTCGGTGGCATAGGTTGTATTCACTGCTCTTAGAGGTACTTCTCACTACATAATGGGTCCCACTGGCATTGTCTCTTTTCATTGTCAACATCATGCCTTGTTTCTTGTCTATTGATTTATTATCTGGATTTGACTTTGTTTTCGATTGATGGAATGTTTTTATCGCTATTGTCAGTTTTGACAAATCCGTATTTACTTTGTTTTGAAAACTTCAGTATTTTAAATTTATACTTAATTCATGTTTTCTTAATTTTTGATCTGATATTGACGCTTCGTGTTACTTTGGAATGCGTGACCGGCCGTCACGTGTTTCGAGGTGACACGGCGGTTGTCCGTGCTCGATTTTCGGGTCGAGGCGTGACACTAAGACTCCTTGAAAATATCTTTATGCATCTAATCAAATCTCAGGCATATTAGATTTAAGGATTTGTTTTTATGTGAATCTAAATCTTGTTTCGATTTAATTAGAATTTAATTCAAAATATGAAAAATGATATTAAATGCGTGAAAAGGCCTTATCTAACTAAACAGAATCAAATTTGGTTTGGAAACATTAATTGCTCACTCTTTCAGATAATTTGTTGAGGGGCGAGTATGTAGCTTTAGCTGCACCAATGCTACTGTGAGTGTTTCATTTTATAGGATATCATTATTATTATTATTACTTAATTTCTCCATATTAAGTTTTAGTCCCTGCATAATGTAATGGTGTGAATTGTTCCAATTTACTTCCATGGGTGCCGAATTGGATTCTTCTATAAATAATTTAAGATGGCTAAATTGACCAACTGAGAAATGATTTTTGATACAACGATGCTTAAGGTTGTCATTTAGACCATGTGAGGTTGATCACTTCGAGTAGACCTTGACATTTGAATGTCATATTTCCATTGGCCTTGATAATACCTGTGAAAACCAATGTCTTCAATAAAAAGTGAACTTGACTTGGGCTTAAGCTTTCTCGCTGATATCATTAGAAGCCCCAAGTATGGTTGCATTAGCTAGCAATAGAGCTTATAAGTTTGTATTTGCTTTATGCAATGGCAAAAATCACTTACATTTGCCCCCTGGGTCAATATTCATTGAAGGCATGGATGTTCAACATTTATATCATGCCATTTTATATGCCTTAATGTGATGTAGAACTTCCATTTTGCTATAATTGATCCTTCAATTCATTGCAGGATACTGTCCTGGAGCTTGAGTTTCAAGGTGTCAAAAAGCAATTCACCATGCTTCAAGTAATGTTCTTGATTCCATGTCATTACAGATGTGAGTTCAAATGAGATACTTTGATACATGGCAATTGAATGCTAAAAGGCACAACAGTGGCTAAAATATCAAACAACAAAATCAAACCATTCTGAGCTGAAGGTTTGTTTTTCTTAGTATTATGATCTAAGTAGGCAAGTTCATTGTTTTTCCATGTCTTGAATGAAAAAAATGTTGTTGCAAGGGCCATATGTTAATGCCAAATATGTTTCCCTCTGTTCGAACCTCCTCTGTAAGTTCTCTTGCTCTATATGGTTTTATATTGATGTACTTGAATTATTCTGCTATAGTTTCTCTTCACTTTTCTTTTCGTTCTTAATGTTCTTTGTGAATACTACTGTCAGCTTGAGGGATGAAGCCCTTTTAGGTCCATTAAGATTCTATTTGCTACACTAACTTGAAATGAATTTTTGCAGGGGGTGCTATGAGAGATCAGTTGTTGTTGCACTCCTCTATATAGAGGTCAGCCTAAATCTTTTCCAATAATAAAAAGTTTCTTTGAAATGTGTTTGTAATTTTTCTTTTAAAATTAATATGATGTAAAGGAAACTTTTTCTTATCTATTGCCCATTGTGCTATATGGTTTTCCCAGGGATGAGGAAGCCACTGTAAAGGAAACATAGGAGAGTGTTGAAAGTAGTGTAGAGGCTCCTTCAACTTCACAAGTTAAAGAGGCAGAAGCTGCACCTTAAAAGGATGATGAGGCTACAGATTCAAATGGCTCGATCCCTAAGGAAAATTAAATGTGACATAGGTTTGTACTTCATGCATTTTGGTAGTTGTTACTTATTAAATGCATCTTAACCAAACTGATAGCAGATGGAATTGACCTCAAGCATGAATTCAAGATAAACCTTATGTTCCAAGTCATTCAACTTCTTCAAGCAATTAACCATGGCAGAATTTGAGTCACAAAAAGGAAAAGGAGGCCTCCCATAGTCCTATTCAAAGCAGTCACTTAAGTGCCAGGCAAATCTGGAACTTTTCTCATCTGTTGCAATAATGTCTTTGCACACAGCAAAGAGATAACCATAAGCATTATTACCATTCCTCTGCTATTGAAGTATAACTTGCAATTTCTGTTTTTATCAGTCAAGCTGCTGACCATGGTGAAGTCTAGCTGATGCCTGAAGAAGAGAATACCCAAGTGCAACAAACTCAGGTGCAAAAACATTAACGATTGTTGATTTATTAAAGTTGGAACCCACTAAGGCTATGGTAAGATGTCAACACAGTTTAGTTTAAAAATCAATTGAGATTCATTTATTTCATTATTTGATATATAATTCTTTTTTTCTATGGTATATGAGCATTTTAAATTCAATGCTTTCATTAAGGAGATAAAGATTTTAATGGTACTATTTGGCTTGCAACGTCTATTCTGGAACTCTAAGTGATTGTGGGGAAAGATTTGAGTGCACATTATGCGGCCTTACAAATCCACTCATGGTGTAAGTTTATAATACTTTGATATGTAAGTTACAGTTACTTAAAATGTAACATGTATTGATTGTTTATTTTTCCTTATCGAAAAACAGTAGAATGAGGTTGAATCTGTTATTGGGAGATTATACAGCCAATATGAACATAGTATGCAGTTGATGAAGGTGCAACTATGCCTACTACCTGTTTGTATAATTGTTTATGATATTGAGTGAATGCCTTAGTAGTTCTCTTTTCATTTATATATTTTCATTGTTGGCTCGCTCTTTCCTTATGGTCTGATAAAATACAAAAAAGAAAAGGACCTATTCATGAAACTGTTTTGCCAATCATTTCAAATTCATCAATTTCCCCACGCAAGAAGTTTTAAAATCCATCTCTTCCTATTGAAAGCATAATTATCTATCATTTATAACAACTTATTGAATTGGGAGAGAAAAAAATGTTGCAAAAAATTACAAAGAAAAAACATACGGAAGGTAATCCTGAAGATCTTATGTTAAAGAATTTTACTTGAAACTCTTGCAAACAAATTCCAAGGCCCGCGCAGCGAAGCGCGCGGGTGAGGATCTAGTAGGGATGTAACCGGGTAGGGTATCCGCGAATTTTGAGGTACCCGTACCCTAACCTTATTATTTTCTAGGGTACCCGAACCCTATAACTACCCGGTTATTTTTTTTAAAAACACTACCCGTACCCTACCCGTATAAAATATCAACTACCCGTTAACTACCCTAACCCGATAAAAAACCCGAATATTTTTTTTACTTTATAATTAAATAATAATGAATAGATTAAAATTAAATGAATAAATTAAAATTAACTTGTATAATTGTAAAACAAAGTTAAAAATTATATTTTTAATAATAAACAAATTTTAATTAGATTAATTAGGAGTAATTTTTAAGTAAAAATATAATATATAAATAAAAATATAATATTAAAATAATTAATTAGTAACCGGGTTCGGGTAGTGGGTACCCTAAGGTCACTACCCGTACCCTACCCGAACCCGTCACGGGTACTAAAATCACTACCCGTACCCTACCCTAACCCTATTATACAATACCCTAACCCTACTTAATCGGGTCGGGTAGTGCCGGGTACCCTATTATCTACTACCCACTTGTATCCCTAGGATCTAGTATATTTAATAAATTATAAGGAACCGCGAAACCTTAACAGGGAAAGGCAGATAAAGAGTAAAAACAAAACTGAAAAACAGAATGGGTGGAATTGTAGAATACCACACCAAAATTCTCAGTGTAAAATATCATAAACAAAACGGTTTATTGCTCAAAAAGGCCCCTGAATTTATATAAAATAGTCAAATAAGCCCCTGAACTCTTTAAAAAAATCAAATAAGCCCTTTTCTGACGGCTAAATGCTAAAATAAGGACTAAAGGTTTCAAAATTTTCTCAAATAAGGATCAAAATACACAATTCCAACAAATTAAAACACATGCTTAGCAAATTTTTACAAATTAGGCGATTCTTAAATGAAAACCAATGCTTCTCATGCGTACACGTTAAATTTGATAGAAAAATGATATTATCATGCTAATTAAAAATCAAATCCTATTAATCAAAATATATTCATTAAACGTAATATGAAATAAAATTATCATGTGCTTTTTAGTTTATATATATCTCACAAACTAGTATTAACTTATATTGTATCCAATTTGTAAAAAAATATTAAGTATGTATTCTAATTTGTTGAAATTGTGCATTTTGATCCTTATTTGAGAAAATCTTGAAACGTTTAGTCCTTATTTCAGCATTTAGCCGTCAGAAAAGGGTTTATTTGGTTTTTTCAAGAGTTCAGGGGCTTATTTGGCTGCAATTAGAGTTCAGAGGCTTATTTGGACGTTTTGTGTAAGTTCAGGGGCCTTTTTGAGCAATAAGCCTAAACAAAACTATAATTAATTAAAGAAGAAAAAAGGAAGATCGATTCAAAGATAAACGAATCGTTGTAGCAACATTATTTTGGGGATTGTTATATGGCTTCGCTTTGAAGTTTGATCATAGGCATTGGGGGTTTTGAGCGATCATTGGAATCAGAGTGGACAAAGCTGTTTTATTAGCCACAGCAATAATTGTCTTAGTGTTTCCATGGTAGGGTTTAAATCCACTTTTGGAAGCAATTTTGTCATCATTTTTTGTTATTTTTCGTCCTGCAGGATGATTGTTGCAGGCAATTGTGAATTTCAGTCCAAGAATATTATTGCAGCATTATATTTATGGACAGTTGTGAAAATAGGGTTTTTGGTCAAGAAAGATGGCGATTGAAAGGTTTGGAACAATCAGCCAGATGTTCATTGCTTCTTCTGCATCAAGGAAGCATTTGTTGGAGATCTGCATTAATAATTTAAGATTTAAGTACTATTTTCTCCCTTGAACTTGTAGCTTTGGATGTTTTGCCCAATGAACTTTAATTTTAGGATGTTTTGCCCCATCGGCCTAACGACACTGTGCCACGTGGCATTGCCACATCAGTGGTTTTGTCCGACATGGCAATGCCACGTGGGCCGGGTTGATATGATGTATGGCATTTCTGTGCCACATGACATTGCTACATCAACGGCTTGACGGTGCTGTTAATTAGGTTGAATGGGCAAAACGTCCGAAAATTGAAGTTTAGGGGTAAAATGTCCAAACGCTACATGTTCCATGTCCAAACGCTACATGTTCAAGGGAAAAAAGGTATTAAGTCAATGATTTAATGTTCATGCCTATTCCAAGAGGAACTTAGAAACATTGGAGATTCCATGGGGAAAGTTCAAAGTTCTAACTAGGAAACAGGAATTGATCAATAAAGAAGAACAATATACATTTGTTTTAAGGTGAAAAGCACCATTTTTTAAATTGACCTGGTTTAATTAAGTAGGAAATTGTTTTATTGGGTCATATATGCATTAAAAAATGGCTGTATATTGGTAATGCATGCCGAAAGTTCCAAATCTTCATGGATCACTGCAATATAATTTTCTTACTTGAATCATTTTAAAAAATTGAATTAAATAAATAAATAGCAATTACATGGAAAAAGGTTTACAAGAATAATTTGAATTTTGATGTGTCTTTACACATGTAGGTAGCCAAATCAAGGCTTCCCTTAATGAATAAAGTAAATGAAAGAATTGCTAAAAATGAAAGGAAAATTGAATCAAATTAATTTCTCTCTTCATCAGCTAGCGTTTGTATATACGCTTAATAAATATATTGATAAAACCTGCACTACCATTCCATGGGAAATAATGGCGACGATGTCAAACTGCAAAAAAAGTATGAACAAGTAAATCATATTAGTATTGATTTGATACATAGTAATTAAGACTAAAAGGGAAATCAATGAAACAAAACATCCAAAAAAGAACACATACTCTAGAATATCTTTCCAACAGGAACTGCCATTTTCATCATCCAATAGCTTCTCCCAAGCCTGGAAGATAGAAGTATCTGCTGAGATGGGTGAGTTGCACTGATTTGAACTAATCTTAATTTTGTTTTCCATTTGGTTCATCATGAAATAAGTCTCAGGGCAATCAGTAACCAATTCAGAAAATGAATTTTCAGTTTGAGAATCACAGGAACTGCTCAAGCACTTATCATCACTCATCTCAGGGGTTTCATATTTGAATTCACCTTCAAAACTTTCCCATGAGTTGGCAGCCCCCTGAAAATCACTTGGTGTTTGAATATTCTGAGGAATTGGGGCTACTAAATTGGCATAGACAGAATTTGGTAAGAATTTGAGTGATTGTTGTTAGTACTTAGGATTTGGATCATGTTTTGCAATAGCTGGATTTTAGCAGCTTCAGCCTGTAGTTTAAGAGCATTGCTGTCCAAAGGATTCATCAAATTGCCTAAATTTGCTCCACAAAGCAACTGTGAAATGTTTAAAAGATGATTGAGATCAGTTCTTGGCTTGTGGGTATTGGGATCGAGTCCCATGTTAAGAAGCTTCTTCCTGATATGGGCATTCCAATAATTCTTTATCTCATTATCAGTTCGTCCTGGAATATGTGTAGCAATCTTTGACCACCTGTAAGAAAGTTAAAAACAAAGCTTAATTAAGACATTTTAACCTTAAACAAATGAAAAAATTTATCAAAGACACAAGCATGAGATGAAGAATTACTTGTTTCCAAGAACAGAATGAAGATTAATGATGATTCTCTCCTCTTCTTCAGAGAATTTCCCTCTCTTGATGTCAGGCCTTAGATAATTTGCCCACCTTAGTCTGCAACTCTTCCCACATCTATTCAAACCGGCATGCTTTGGAATTGCTCTCCAACATTTATGACCATGTTCATTAATGTAATCAATCAGCTTCTGATCTTCCTCTGGAGTCCATGGCCCCTTCTTCACATTGGCATCATCACTGCAGCAAGAAGACCTTCCCATTTTTTGCTAATACAAAATTTAACCAAATTCAATGTATCAGATGGCAGAAGAACCGCCTTTCACGTTAAGGAATAGAATTCCTTTAAGAGAATTTTGTTGACGTTGAGACGAAATGGACCTGGTTTTATATATAATAGGTGCAAGGAATATCTGATTCAAAACATTGATGTCATTATCATACTTTTTTAAATTTTGATTAAGAAACAGATTAAGAAATAACCAGGAAATATCAGGTCTAACAAGTTGCTTTATCATATAAAATCACATTGTATTATTGCTTCCCTCATACCAGCAATGTCAGCTCTTACGTACCCAATCTTCAAGTTAATCAGCTTCCCTATTTCGTTCAAATCTTTTCCTCTCTTCGTATTGGTAAATCAGCAGTTTTGGCACTTTCTTGTTGTTTTTATATTATCTTGTTAATTTGTTAAGTTCTACGAAAATTCAATGTATTACTTTTTTCCTAAGTTGTAATAATTCCAATAAAGTGCGGTCTCCAACTGCTCTTGTAAGTATTAATTTGCAATTTCTTGTTAAAGTTTCACCGAAGTACTTTACAATTCTCCAACCTTTACCGAACATTGGGCTATCTTAACTCTCTAGATTTTTCCAAGCTCTACCGAATATTGGCCAAGTATATTACAGCCATAAGTTGCTGCATAGCCTTCGGTAAAGTTAGCTTAAGTCAAGTTAGAATTAAGGCGAAATCCGGCCAAGTTTTGACACCAACTATTTTAGTTTATATTATACTTACCTAATTGGCTTGCTAATTTCAACCACAAATTTGCTGCCTAGCTTTAGGTGAAGTCAGTTTACATTTAAAGTAAATTAAATGTAAAGGTTGGTTTGCACCGTATGGGCTCTCCTATATAAAGGCTTCAATCTTGGAGCAATTGTGGAGCGAAAAGCAAAGCATTTGTGAAGAGCAGCAGAGCAATAAGGTGGTGAAGAGGTGAGTGGAGTTGAGAGTGGTGTGTGAAGCCACGGTGAGAGCTAGTGTTTAGCTTGAGTGTTTTCTAAATTATAGCAAAGTGAGTGTATGTTTGTTTGTAGTCAATAAACTACCTTGTTATAATTTGTCTTTGCTATAATAAAATTAAGTTATTTGTTCACTAGCCAAGCCATTATTTCTTGGCTGATCACCCAATCCCAATCGCCAAAGCAGGCAAGCAGCCTTTTCCTAGGACCAAAATGAAATGAATATAAAATTTGCAAAAGAACAAGTATGAAAATGGAAGAATCAAGTCAATTCTCTTTGTTTTTCCCTCTGTCTTCTCCAAAACCAACAGAGAGGTCATAATATTCATGGTAAGCATGAAGAAATGGTAAAAAAAAAATGCCAATGTGATCAATTATTTTCTTCCCATGGAAACACTGGCTCTAATTAAAATATAAATACACATTTAGTATGAAAAATTATAGATAAGCTAAGATATCAAACGGAGCAGCTGCATAAATTGTCCTGGTAATCTCTGTTTCTTCCTGTAGTTATTGTCTTATTGACATTTAACCCTATAGTTCTTGCTGCTGCTGCTGCTGGAGGTTAATCAACTTAAAATATGGACCATCTTTGTTTTCTATCAAACTAGAATGAGTCCCTTGCTCTATGATTTTTCCCCCTTGTATAACTGATATTTGATCTGCATTTTTAATTGTTGAAAGCCTATGTGCCACCATCACTGTTGTTCGATTCCTCATCAATCTGTCGAGCGCTTGTTGCACGACACGCTCTGACTCGACATCTAGAGCGCTTGTGGCTTCGTCAAGGAGCAAGATTTCGGGGTTTTTCAGAACAGCTCGAGCAATGGCTACTCTTTGTTTCTGACCACCGGAAAGTTGCACTCCTCGTTCACCAACTTTTGTCGAGTAACCCTCCGGAAGGGAACTTATGAAACTGTGTGCATTTGCAAGTTTGGCTGCTTCAATTACTTCTGATTCTGAAGCTCCTTCTTTTCCATAAAGGATGTTTTCGTAAATGGATGTGGCGAAAAGAGCTGGTTCCTGTTGAACTAGACCAATGTGTTTCCGAAGAGATTTGAGCTTCAGCCTTCTGATGTCTCTGCCTGGGAAAGTACGTAAATTTTGGTTATTAATGATTGCCAAAAAGATAAGAAAAGCTGAAATTTTTCGAGGCTTATTAGCCTTTTTCCCTGAATTATTGATTGCGTCAAGGACGTTCTGCCCCTTAAACTTCAAATCAGGACATTTTGCCCCTTGAACTTCCAAATTCAGGACATCGTGACCCGTGAAATTCCATATTCAAGACATTGACCCCTCTACGGAGGGGGCAAATTGTCCTGAATTTGGAAATGGAAAGTTCATGGGCCAAATTGTCTCGATTTTATTTTGGGGGCAAATTGTCTTTGTCCCCATAGGACTAAAACGCTAATAAACCGATTTTTTTAATGAAACTTCAAACTTACCATCAATCATCACTTTCCCAGAAGTTGGATCATAGAATCGAAGAATAAGAGCAAGTACCGAGCTCTTGCCAGACCCACTTTGCCCCACGAGTGCCATACTTTTGCCTGAACGAACTTTTAGATCAAAGTCTTTGAAAATTACGACATCTGGCCTTGATGGATAACTAAAGTGAACACCCCTTAGTTCAATTGTTCCTTCTACATTTGTTAGTTCTTCTCCAACATCCCCAACAACCTGTGTCTTCCTGTCCATAATCTCAAACACAGATGCCACCATTTGGTTCCCTTTTAAAAGATCAGGAACCAATGCCAATGTTTCTCCCATGGCTAATGCCGTTACAATCAAAACCATGAACGACTTCATGACAGATCTAAAGCTAGCCAGCTCCTTACCCATCAAAACAGAACCATACCTGCAAAATGTTAGCAAATTTAGCTCAAAACCAGATTTTGGAAAATGCTGATGAGGACAATATTGAAGAGCTAAAGTTTCATACCATAAGGCAAGGCCATAAGATGAGAAGATGAAGAACTGGGAAACGCCATAGAATATTCCTGCAATTTGACCGCGATTGAATGATTGCTTTGAAGGCTCTACCAGTTCACGGGCATAAAGATCAAGTATCTTCTGCTCAGCACAAAATGCAGCAACAGTTCGAATATTACTGACGGCCTCACCAGCCAACATGTTTGCTTTTAGATATGCTTTGCTCAAGTTTCCTCCATACCCTTGCATGAACAATTTCTGAATAACAGGAATTATATATCAGTAAAATCCCACATTAATTTTGTGTTTATATAACTAAATTAATGTTGGGAGAGGCACAAACCTCACTAATGTGACCACTTATGATTAATGGATAAGTGGCCAAGACAACAAGTGTGATTCTCCAGTTTAAGATGAATGCAATTATAAAGGCAGCAACTACCAAACCAAAATTCTGAATCAGAATTGCTGATCGATCAACAACTACACCTCTTAAAAACGTTGCATCAGTTTCTAGACGCGATGCAAGCATTGAACTTGAATTGTCAAGGTCATCAAACCACCCAATCTCATTCTTCAAAATGCCTGCAAATTAATGACATTAGACAAGATTAAAACTTGAAATACCATACCATTTTAAATGGTACTTGCTATCATTAATTAGATTCACATATTACCAGAAAACATTGCTTCGCGCACACGAAGAGTGAGTCGCTCTCCCATGATACCAAAACATAGGTGCTCAATGGCATGAACAATAACAGTTAGAACTGCAGCACAACAGAACAGGATGGAAATCTTCTTAACTTCACGGCACGTTGTCTCCCAGTCCATGTAATAGGCTACAAGAGCTTGAGAAACGCCAAGAGCAAATAGAGGCATCTGAGCTCCAGCAATTAGTGCAGTGACAATGCCAAAGACCCCATAATACCAGTCAGGTTCAACCATTGAATACAGTCTTCTCGGTGAAACATATGATGACTTCCCAGTATCCATTCCATCAGCAGCACGGCTAAGTACAGAGTCTTTTTCGGAACGAAAACTTGCACCAAAGCTTGTCCTTGTTCGGGATAATTCTCGTGAATAACTCACACTGATGGGAGAAAGGAAAATTTTTCAGTGATAAATTCTTCACTTGAATTGCATTGCATGTAAGAAAATGATCATAGCATACCTGAGTGGCCTACCCAGAGTAGGCCCTTGTGAAGGGTAGCGTTGCAAGGATCCTGCCTCTTGAAGCTGTACGAGTGAGGAATAGGCACTGTGAGGGTTTGAAATAAGCTCATCATGGCTTCCAGTTTCCACAATCTTCCCACTTTGAACAACAGCTATTATATCTGCATTCCTAATAGTAGAAAGCCGATGAGCTACCACAACTGTTGTTCGTCCCACCATCACACGATCAAGTGCCTCCTGCACACTCTTCTCTGATTCTGCATCAAGGGCACTTGTTGCTTCATCAAGTAAAAGAACAGATGGATTCTTCACTATTGCGCGCGATATTGCAATTCTTTGCTTCTGTCCACCTGATAGTTGTATTCCTCTTTCCCCTACCTGCAAAATCCACACCAAACATTTCTGTTATTAGATTCTGCTTTGGTATCTGTTTGCTTGAGTCATGCAAATGCCAAAAAGAATGCTAAAGTGAATACCTGAGTTTCAAATCTATCAGGGAGATTGTTGATAAAGGTAATGGCCTCTGAAAGTTTTGCAGCACGCATTATTTCATCATGTTTAGCATCATCTTTTCCATAAAGAATATTCTCCCTAATCGTTGTCGCGAAAAGAGCTGGCTCCTGGTTAACCAAGCCAATTTGTTGCCTAAGCCACTTGAGGTCAAGGTCTCTAATATTATTGCCATCCAACAATATTTGGCCTTCAAGTGGCTCATAAAATCTTTCAATCAAAGAAATGACTGTGCTCTTTCCAGAGCCACTTCCTCCCACAAGAGCTACAATCTTGCCTGCAGGTATGTTGAGACCGAACCTATTGAAAATAACTACATCGGGTCGAGATGGGTAACTGAAAGATACATCTTTGAATTCAATGTGGCCTTCCACTTTGCCTAGTTTATATCCTGTTTTTGAGCTGGTTTTGCTAATAGTGTTCCTCTCAATCATCTCAAATATGGGATAAGCAGCTGCCCTTGCTCGAATAAAAGCAGAGATGTCTGGTGCTGCCTGTCCTAATGACCTGCAACAGAACAAAACCAAATTTAACAGATGTTCGATAAAATGTCCCTGAGAATGGGTTTTATTGAGACTTCCAAAAAGGAGAAGAAAGAAACTTACAGGCCAGAAATGACAACATTAAGCATGGTAGTGAAAGAATCCCCACCATTTGCAATGTGCTTATGAACAACTATACTTGTGAACCAAACAAGCAATGCCCAGGAAAGGAAAAGCGTACAATGCAGAGAGCCCAATCCCAAACCCTTAGTTAAGCCAGCTTTCCTACCATATTTATAAGTGTTCATCAATGCTTCTTTGTATGATTTCACTGCCCTTTCTTCCCCTGCAAATGCTTGGACTGTTCTAACATTCCCAATCACCTGAAAATCATCACGCATTATAAATTCAGTAAAGCAGGGGTTTTATAATTTAGTCTTCGGATACCCATTTTTTTTAAAGTAAAGATTAACAAATGACTAACCTCTTCTGCAATTTCACCAGCCCTAACATAGGCGTGTCGAACTCTAGCAATAAGACCCGTGGCAACATAAGCATAAATGCCACCAGCAAGGGCTATTAAGGGAACTATTGATAATGTTACCAAACTGATTTGCCATACTCTTGCAAATCCAATGCTGAATCCTGCTATAAACCTGCTTATGTAATGCATGAAATTCCCCACCTGCCATTTCATTAACCACATTGATCATTTCAAATTAAACCCTAACGCCATATTAAAACCCCAAATTCCTTTTTGCTCTATTAAATGGTCAAGATTTTTCTTTCTTAAAATAATAAACATTCAAACCCAAATGTTTGACTTCTATTTCTTCCTTTTGTGCTTTGAAGGAAACTTATAGAAACAGGGCAATAAATAGCTGACAAACGTCCTTGTCCTTGAGCAATTAGGATTCCCACCCTAAAAGGAGACATTGATGCCCAGCGGCAGCCAGGCTGATTAAAGTCAGGCAACTTAAATAATTACAGCCAAAAACTTTCCTACTTGTACTCAACCCTAGCTCGGCACATTGTCCCTTCCCACAAGTGATCAAACATTCAAACTATACCCAAATTGGCCTTTTACACCTTTGAAGTTTGAATCTCCATTTAATAAACAAAGAAATTAAACACTTTAACGTGAAAAAAATTTACAGTTCTTTGCCCTGTTATACCAGCTGTCAGAAAAGCTAAATCCCATGAGTAGAAACACCGAACAGCCAACCGACTTATTAATGCTAGCAAAAGTCCTTTTGCAGTTTTGCTTACAAAATATTAATTGAATTATAAAGGCAAATTCAACCTCCTTTCATTTATTTGATACTTCGAGTTAGGTTGGCACTTACCGCTCATACATAAAAGCTGCGTCAGATTATAGTAATTCACTTATAGTGAGGTCTATCTGCTCATTACCCTAATCTTGTTTATAGCATTTTAATTAGTTAATTTTATGATTTTGTCGTATTAATTAAACATTATAGTAGTAATGTTAATAATGTAATCAAGTTAATTAATTACCTTCTCAGAAAGGGCATCTTGAACAACAAGAATGTCACTTGTAATGGCGGAAATGACTTCTCCAGTTGAAGCTTCGGTATCAAATAAACTTATGTCTTGATTTAGCATAGACTTTAGATATGCCATCCTCATTTTAGCTGCCTGTCGCTCGCCGGTATGCATCCAACAAGCCACCTCTATAATTATTCATTTCATCAACTTAATTATGGAAATTAAACACATATATTATCAAAACTAAAATTAAAATTTGATTAATTAAGAAACTTTTCACGTAGAGGCAGAGAGATATATATACTAATATACCTATCCAAGAGGAGAATAAAATAGCCACGCTAAGATAAACAAAATCCAACGAGTACTGCCAAAAAAACACAAAGAATGCAAGAAAGATTTAGTTAAAACTTAAAATAAGTCAAATGTCAGAAACCCATGATTTTTTTATTAACACGTTGATAAAACATTAAACAACAAAAATTAAAACCCTTTTATCCATAGTTTTGGAAGAGTAAATATTGGTGGATTACTCAATTTTTTAAGGAAAAAAAGGACAAAAGTGATCCATACCTTGGCAACTTTGTGAGAAGCTTCCTTAGGGAAAAGATAAGCCATTCCAACAACGTTTATCAATTTGCCGAAGAAAATGAAGAAGACAGGCACGGAAGCACCATGCACACATGCACCAAGCGATCCCAAACCCATGAGCACATAGTCGTAGAAATCAGCAAACGAAAACAGCTTCAACAATGGAACTTTCTTCAGCTTCGTCGACCCTTCTTCTTTCTTCTTTTTTGTATCAATATTATCACTATCTTGGTTATTATTATTGCCGGATAATGAACCCGGAGGTGTCATTTTGGCCCTTCAAATTCGGCCAAGAAAATGAATAAACGAAAACAGAGTATTACAAGAAAGTTTATGTGAAGAAAACAGAGCAAGTGAAGAAGAGAATAGAAAAGAGGAAGGTTGGAGAGGAATTGTGAAGAAGTAGATGGGACCTTTTATTGCAATCTTAAACAAGCTGTAAAAATCTGTTAACTTTTTCTTTTTTTCCTGTGAGTGTTGACAGTTGAAGTTTAATGATACAGAAAACAATATATAAAAGCAAGCTGCAAAGGCAGAGAGGACTGTATATAAGAGAGTTAATTCTCTTGAGAATTGAAAATTTTTGAAGAAAGGGTTTTTTAAACTGAGTAAAGCAATACTTGGTCAAGTCTCTCTCTCTAAAATAAATTTAGCATTTGGAGTTAGTTGGATCTGGAGGTGTTTGCTTTTAGTATGATACAGAGCCCACCACTGCTCATCCCTTGTCAATATATATATATAAACTCATAATTCAGAAAGAAAAAAGGAATAAAAAAATAAGGAAGATGAAGGATTTTACTATTAATCATGTATACATTATCAAGTTGTGGAAATAATGGATAGAATTGGACAAAATTGATGTTATATATAGGCCAAAATATGAAAACATGGAAGGAAACGGATGTGACAAAAGTCTACAAAATTGCATTGAGTTTGAATAACTTTGAACATTGAACATGGATATATCATATATCATATATGATTATGGAGAAAAGAAAAACTTATTTGCTGATGATATGGGAAACTGAGTTTGTCGATTCGTCGTTTACAAATGGGAGCATTTAATGAGATGCTTGACATAGTTGTTGAGGTAAACCTAAGCCGTAGACCGTAGTAGACGGAAACTTATTGTATTTACTTGTAGTATTTGTACAGTACAAATTACAAAGACTCTCTTTTTGTATATTTATTTCTTTTACCCTAAATCAATTAGTATTTTTTTGATAATTAATCGGTATGGGATAAATTTATATATACACGGTTATAAATACTCTAAATGATCCAAAATATTAAATATAGTAGTTCAAATTAATTGTCTAATTTAAAGTTGAGTCAAGTAAAACAAAAAAAAAAAAACCCCTCCTATATACTATTGTTTATTGGCTAAATGATTGTTTCCCCTTAAACTACAGGTGTTGGATATTTTAGACATTTTGCCCTCTGAACTTTTATTTTGAGCCTCTATTAATTGCTCCCTCTGTCACAAAATGACTAACAGACCTTCAACGGTGCTGTTGTGAACATACCACCTCAGCATTGGATGACACGTGAACTTTCAAAATTTAATCATTTTACCCCTTAAACTATTAAAATCTTGATGTTTACCCGTATAACTTTTAAAATCTTGATGTTTTAACCCCCTAAGTTTTAAAATTTTGTAGACAAAATTACACATGACAAGTTCACGTGTCACTCCGTTAGTAACTTTATTGACGAAGGGGGCAGCGGAGTTCCAAAATAAAAATTCAGAGGCAAAATGTCCGCAATAAAACTTTAAGGGGCAAAATGTCCAAATGTTACGGGGACAAAAAGGTCATTAGCCATTGTTTATTCTTTTCTATTCAACAAAAGTATGTTATGTTTTCTCCTAGCACCAATTTTGAGAGAAATATAGTTTGTAGTCCTATTAATCATGTTTCTTGATGGTTGAAAGGGATATGATTTGCAATTTTTGAAACATATTTTCCATACATTTTGGGAGAAAACCAACTTAAGGAATCAATCCAAAATCAATCAATATCTAGGTCCAGATCTTTTTCTTTTATAATCGTTGGAAATCAGACTAAACATTAAAAGGAAACTAAAACTCTAATACACACCTAAAATATCCCAAATCCCCATCTTCCATTCTCATATCTTTCTCACAATTCTATGAAATAATAAAATAACCAATTTACCCCTATAGGTGAATATATAAGTGAGAGATATATGGATATATATGAAAATTTTACATATATCATGAGCCATATAATGGGTGGAGGTATAATAATGCAATGAGAAGTAGACTTTTGCGGCATTAATTATAGCATGTGATGTTTTTCCCCTACAAAGTATTTCCCTTTAAACAATTCAACCCAATCATCATATATGAATTGTTTTAAGTTTTAACTTTCTGTGGGACAAAAGAAATGATATGAATGTTTTTTCATACTATCTTGGGTATCGAAAATATGCAAATCACAATGTTTTTTTATTGTACTCGGTCACAATTTTGTTTCTTAAAGTATATAAAAATTAATAATTGTCTAACCATATGAGAATCTTTTTGGCAGATCACTGGCCGGAGGGTTCGTTTAGTATTTAACACTAATCGACCATTTTGATGTGGATATATGAGAACAACACATTTTGTTGCATTTAATTTTAATGTGATTTCATAAATACCACAACTGTATATAGCGCTTTCATGTGACCCCATATTTTTTTCAATTATTTTTTCCTTATAGGGTTAGGACCATTTAGCTCTCTAAGAAAAAGTAGAATGTGAAGTGTAGTAATATTTGCAATGTGATTATATGTAGTACGGCGCTGGAAGATCATAAATTATCAAGAACTACTAATTAAATTCATACTATAGCTAATTATAGACTAACAAGTGGTCGGTTTAAATGGTTCGATACTTGTTCCCATAGAATGAATTCTAAAGTTCGAGTTTTTGTGAATAGGTTAACTTAAATATTTTGTTAAAAAAAAATTACTATAGCTACTAGTACTATAAGACCGTTGAGAAGTGGAGAGTTGGGCAATGAGGTCACAATAATTACATGGATCTTAATTAATAAAGCTATATTGAGACTACATATATAAAATTTCAACCAGAAACAAAAAAATTCAAGCGCTATTAATGCTTTGGTGGACTCTCTCTTTTTCACCTCAATTAAGCTTCTTAATCCATTATGGTTGACAGTTGAGAAAAACCATCGCTTCACTTTCACTAATGAAGAGATATTAAGTATATTGATTATTGTTACGATATATATATAGGGTCAAGCGCAGCTCACTTCATTGTATATATCTTCTCTTTGCATTAAGGCTATATGATGTGATATGTTGGGCAATCAATATTAAGTAAACGTAATGGAATATATGGGAAAGGCATCCCGCCATGTTCATCTCAAATTTGAACGGATTAAAACCTAGAATGCTCCAATCAAAACCAAGTTATAGTTAATCACCAAAAAAGAAAACAAGTTATAGTTGAAGGGGAAAAAAAGGAAATTTGGGTCAATGAAAGTCGAAAGATGATATATACACTCAACACAACAACTATATATATATTCCTAATAATAAGAATAAATTGAATCTATATGCAATTATGCAATTTTTGTTAAGGCGATCAAGTAAATAATAATAAATTTCAACTTGGCCACTGGGGAAGTAAATATGAAACAGCTAGCAACGTCATGGTTTGTGTTGGTTTTAATGTAGTAGTATCAAAATTGGAAGAAACATTGTGAAATTTTGCCAAAGCTGTGGATATAGAAATAAATTACTACCTCAGAAAAATTTTGCCATCAATGATTACCCAAGGAGAAAGTCAAAGAATTAGATAGGAATAGTGTGTGGTGAGCGATGACGAATTGGTTGTTTTTCAGCCAATGAATGATCGATCGATGCTGTTGTAAGGGTTTACTTATAAAATCTTTGAATCTCAGCCATACTTTGGTCAATTTGGACAGTTGATGGTTTGTAATTCATTAATGTCGCCAATGACATCAATCTGCCCTGTAACATACTCCATATCAGATGTTTTTTTATACATAAATTTTCCATGTTTGTTGATGAAATTATCATTGAGATGAAATGTTTTTTTTTTTAACTTGAGGTTATTAGGGATCGAATCCCTAATTAATTATTGAAATCAAGAGTCCAGTATTCTACCACCATACCAAAATGTCCGATGATGATGAAATGAAAACGTTTGTTTGAACAAGAATTTGGATTTATTGGAAATCTCACCTAAAACTTGTAGATGGAATTAGAGGTTTGGGGTTTTGTTGTTTTGGTAGGGAGAGAAGGGACGACATGGCAAATTTTTGGCAGCTCATTCGAGCTGGTTATCAAGGAGCTCCAACAGCAATCCTAATATTGAAGTGACAAAGCTAGCGATGTTTATCCTTCTCTAGCCATCTTGTCTTCTGCATGTCTTTTTCTGAAGCATAACACTTAAATATCTTTTTTTTGGGTAAAAATAAAACTTAAATATTTTACTATAAAACAACAAAAATAATACACGACAAAAGTGGGTTCAATTAATTATCGGGATTAAATTTTAATACTCTTTTTTTTCTTCAACCTAGATTGGGAAGAACTCTCTGGTATGGTGGGAGGGGGGTTGTCTTATACTCTTATTTATGAAATTCAGGAATTAGTTTCTTTATTTGATTATTGTTCGGTTGAGCATATATCTAGGGAAACTAATTTTGTGACACATAGTTTAGCCAAGTTTGATGGTGATTTTGTGTGGTGCGGGAAGTTTACCTCCTAACGTTTGTAACCCGGATTTATGAATACAATTATACTAATTCCTTTTGCTAAAAAAAATAAAAATAAAAAAAGAACTAAAGAATTAATCCAAAATTAATCGGGCCCATAGAAAGCTGGCCCAATTCGCCCATCAAATGTAGCTAGAAAGAGAAGAGCCTAAATTAATTGTCTCCTATATTAGTTTTGTTTCACTTGCCCTGATAATTTGTTGAGACTTGAGATTTACATCTGGATTTTTTATCCACCTCTCAAATCTTATGCAGGTTTGGTGGCTTCTTAAGGCCATGAATCAAGAAGTTAATAGAGTATCGCTTTTTTATTTAGGGTAATTATTTGATACACCGGCAGTGTAAATTTTGGACTCCATAAGCGGGTTGTGGAGTTGACACATGTCCAATTTTTTAATTAATTAAGTTTTAATTATTTCAATCTAGTCCCTAAAGGACACATGTCACCCTTCAGGACTCGCTTGTGTAGTCTGCTAAACTCCATTGACGGTGTATTGTATAATTTGCCTTTTATTAAACCCTTTTGGTTAAAAAAAAAAACAATCAAATGTAAACAATACTAAATCCTGTTGGTCCAATTAAGATGTTTAATCTTATGAAATCAACAGTATATTTGCCCAACCCAACCCAACCCAATTGGATGATGTGAGTTAGGCTCAATAATATCCAACTTTTTAAGCTGTTATTGCGCACGATTTCCTTCTGCCACCAGCCCACCAATAAATTCCGAAATGGTTTTTTTATTTTTATTTTTCACCCAAATCTGAAATCCCCTTCATGGCTGGCGATCCCTCTGTTTTCTGGTTCGTCTTTGCTTCGCACCCACTCTGGTTGAATCATGGCAGCAAGGGCGGAGAGCAAGAAGCATCAAGTGTTGGGGAAGGATAGATTGAGCGATCTGTCTGATAGCATCCTCCTTCACATCCTTTCCTTTCTGCCGGGAATTAGGTTTTGCGTTCGAACCACTCTTCTCTCCAAGAGATGGAAGGACTTATGGGCTTCTCTTCCAGACCTCTTCTTTCAAAGCAGAAACGCTCAACTTGTGCGCAATGTGTTGAACAGGCGGGAGAATCTCCCTGTCATCAAATTATCTTTCATCTACTTTGAGTCAGATAAGTCTCTCATCACTTCCATAATCAACTATGCCATGTCCCATAATGTGCAGCATTTTACCCTTCACCTAAATTCAACAACTTTGTCATCCTTGTTCCCTCTCTTCAATATCTCTACCTCCTTGAAAACTCTCGAGTTGCAAAATTTTGATTACATGCATCTACTAGAGGGTTTCACCCTTCCCACCCTCACCACTTTATCTCTCCACAGTTGTACTTTCGGGGGTAATGGTAATGGTAATGGTAATGGTAATGGTAATGGTAAGGGTAAGGGTAATGGTGAACCTATTATTTCAATCGACCCTTTTGTAGGACTTTTCAATCTCAACAGTTTGCGACTCCAGGCCTATTCAATCGATAGAGTCAGAAATTTTAAATTTAGCGGACCCAAACTTGATAGTTTGACCATAACAGGCTTTATTCGCCGTTGTAAAGTTGAGATTTTTGCCCCAAAACTTCGATTTTTCACTACTAAACGGGTTTTTCTAGTGAAATTCCCCGGGCTTGACTTTCCGCGCTTGGAAATGGCGGATATTGATGTTGATTTACCATTACCAGACGTTAACGCAAAGGAGGCAGTTTTGGATTTGATCAATATGTTTCGCGGGCTTTATAACGCAGTGTCTCTGGTGCTTCACTCCCGCATCATAGAGGTATATCTCATTTTCCTTTTTCATGTAGGAGTATTTTTTTTTTAAATAGTGGAAGAATTGGAATGCCTCTCACAACTGATACTATAATCATCTAGGGTCTCATGGAGTATCTGATGTATTAGAAGATCAATCATCTCCCTTTGTTCGATTGACAACTTTGAAAGTGGAATGCTGTGGCAGTGGCTCTTTCAATATACCTGATAATGTGATCAAGTATTTTGGTGAAAACATAACAGTTGACAAGACAAAATACTGAACAGGTATTTACAGTTTTATTGTTTACTAATCTGCTACTAAAAGTTCTTCCTGCTCTTATATCTTAAAACTTACAACATATGCGAAGTTTTCCTCCTAATTATATACAATTAACGTGAAGATGTCAGATTAATATGGGTTGGTGTCGGTGAATTCAATCAAGTTTAGTTCCCCTGTGACCCTGTCTTGTTATAATCAAAAACCAATAGCTGTTAGAGAACGAACGTAAATCCTATGAAATCTACTAGATATTTATCTCTTCTGTTGATGATGATTTAGCCTTTTGTCTTTTATGAAATTTTGTTTATCTTGCCATGTTAATTTTGACTAGAATCACATCTGAATTTTTCATCCACCTCAGTTCTGAGATTTTTGAGGGTTCTGTGCCTTGTTATATATATGCATAGCAGATGGTTAGGCATATATTAAACTAGTCAGTTTCATCTATTTCTGAACCCTAATCTTGTCTTTATTATTATTATTTTTTTTTGCTTGTGTGATAGAAGTGCCTTATTTTGGAGGGTTCTTGCTTCCTTTGTTGGATTTGCATAATCAAAGGCAGTAGTCCTGATGTCACAAGAAAGAGAAGAGCACTGGCCCTTTCGTTCAATGTAGTTCGATATTTTATAACCTATTATTATGTATTTAATGACAATTGCAAAGCATTCCATATATGCAGAAGTTAGCATTGCCTTTTGTTATTGTGAATTGTAAGCTTATAGATGTATACGTCTTCTTTACTTACTATATAATAAAGTTGATGATCTAGCAGTTTGTCTCGTAAGATTTTTGTTTCACTTGCCCTGGTAATTTGTTTGAGAATCACATCTGGATTTTTTCACATGTTCATTCCCCCACTTGAACAAAGATTTGCGAAGCTTCTGCAAGCAATCTGAATCCACTCTAATCTGAATTTTTCCTTTTCAAATGATGAAACTTAGAATAAATGAGAGTAATTATTGTGAAGCAAAGCTCTTCAAAATTGTTTCCAATGTCTCAAAATCACGAAGCTTTTTTGCTTGTTTGGTTCTATGTATGACTATGAGCTATTATACAAACTAATTAAATGAGCCAAAGCATCGATAATTACTACGTTTCAATCTCTGCTTTAGATAACTAAATGAAATCGTCATAACTTAATTAAGGTGACACCAACAAATTAAAAATGGTATATACACTAACTAGCAACATGAGCAAGAAATAATTTGACAGCATTTGATTCGGTTTAAGCCTAGTCATATATCTATATTACGTTACAATAGACTTGATAAATTTATCAAGTTATCAAAAAAGGATTGCACATGAGAAATGAAATCAGTAGAGAGATCAAGTTATCGTATAAGGATCTTGCAGCCATTAGCTAGTTTTCTTTTCATGGGATTAAAGTCACTGACCCATCTGGCCGCCTCCACCTATAAATCCTTGTTCTTTCTGGAAAGCCGGAAAATATTCATATTCATATGCAAACCTTAAAAAGGAAAAAAAGGGAAAAAATGATTCCTTTTCCTTACAATAAAAGTAAAAGGTGTGATTCAGATGGAGATTTAAATATTCTAACTGCTGGCCACAACAAACCAGAAACCTTGCATTCACATGAAAGCTAGCTAGCACAAGTAATTACTGCAACAAGTAATGGAATTAGGCAAAACTCTATATTTTATTTGACAGAATGGGCAAGCCCACAAGCTCCATTTTTAATTGTTAATGTAATGCTCTACTAGAAAACTCAACTATCACAAGATTTTTAGAATCTTACTAATGGACAAATCAAATGCACACTTTAATAATATGAATTAATGTAGGTCATGAGACTGGGAGACTGAACTTGATTACTCTCTATCAATAATTACTCGTTGAGAAGTCGCCGGAGCGCTAGTCTTTGCAGCCTGTTCAGAAGCATTGGCTAGAGCCTGCAACATTCTCAAGATCTCGGTTCTATCTTCGACATAGTACTTGGCTTTGCTAGGTTTCTGCCCGACAGTGCAAGCGAAGACCTCAGCAACTGGAGAGAGAGAGGGACCAAATCTTGCACGCATGATTACCTCAAACATGTCCTCATCTGACCTGTCATCCCCAATACAAAGAACAAAATCTGGAAGCATTCCTTTTTGTTGCATTGTCATGAGGAGATGTTCGGCAACAAGACCCTTGTTAACTCCCTGCAATAGCAACATTATGAAGCAATTATAAAATGTTGTATGATTTTCACATTCAATAGTAATGCCTAACTCAAGCTTGATGAGTTTTCTCATATAATCATATGAAGGTGTATGATTGTTAGACACTTGACATAGCCTAATATCTAGTAGAAATTGTACTACAAGTCGAACCTGAGGTTTAACTTCTACAATGTGCTGGCCACTCTTAACTGAAACTGGCTCATTAGCAAGAACACTTTCAAGGTGATCTAGAAGCTCCTTAGCCTGGCAAAATCCGAAATCAGGATCCGCATACAGGTAATTCCACACAAGAGCACTCTCTTTAGTCTCAATGGCGGAACCATCTGTTGTTTCGGTGTACAATTTCATCACCGGCTCAGCAATCTGCTTCCAATCAAAGTCCGGTACAGAGACACAGGTTTCCCAGTCCGCATCATGATTTGGCCTGTGGAAAAATGATCATAGAAGAATAAGGATAATATAATAAAAGTAAGATGACTAGATCCTTCTTCTAAGCATTCTTTGCAAAACGAATAGGCAGGTGTAAAAAAATACTTGCCAACAGATACCTTAAACTGCAGGTTTAGACAAGAGACAGAACATACCTGATAAAATAACCATGCTCTGCTGCAATTCCAAGCTTTTCACAACAGGAAAACCATTCAGTTAAAGTCTTTCTATCTTTTCCACTAACAAGAAAAACAACATTCTTGGGATCTCTGCATAGATTGTTCAAGATTGCAACAGCCTCTGCATTGGGAGTAGTACTTAATGAACCGGTCGTCATCATGGTGCCATCATAATCCAAAAGAATTGCTCGGTTCTTGGTTCTCTTATAAGCTGAAACTATATGCTCAACCGAAAGCTTCCTGAAATTTGGATCCAAAGCTATTACCCGGAACCCCAATCCAAAACCAATTCCCCAGCATTTTCTCCTCAAATGATCCCCACACGCCCTCTCAAGATCCTGCAAAAAGCTGCGTGCCCAATATCCAACATCATGTGTACTCACATACCTGTAGTGCTTCTCATGCCGCAACTGCTTTTCTGCCTCGGAGAGAATTAGTGCAGAATCCATAGCTTCAGCCACAGCATCAATGTTCCATGGATTTACTCGGATTGCCCCACTTAGAGATGGTGAGCATCCGATAAATTCAGAAACAACCAACATGCTCTTCTTTGGTGCCGTGGGATCTAGCCCTAGGGTCTCATCTAGCTTTTCATTTCCTTGTCGGCATATAATGTACTCATAAGGGATAAGGTTCATTCCATCCCTCACTGCTGTAACCAGACAACAGTCAGCAATGACATAATAAGCAATGCGCTCATAAAACTGTAGTGACAAATCAATCAAAACCACTGGATCATATCCCGGTCTTCCGAATGTGTCATTAATCCTCTTCACTGTGGCATAAGTTTCAGATTGCACCTCCTGGACATCTCTTCCTCTGCCTCTTGCAGGATTTGCAATTTGAACTAAAACAACTTCACCTCTATTCCCGGGATGTTGCGTGAGCAATTGTTCCAAGGCCAAAAGCTTCAGGCTAATTCCCTTAAAGATGTCCATGTCATCCACACCAAGCATGACAGTTTGACCCCTAAATTGATCGCGTAACTCAGCCACCTTAGCTTCGGTTTCAGGAAGATTTAACACAGATTGGAGCTGACCTATATGAATCCCAACCGGAAGGATTTTAATGCTTACAGTTCGACCATAATATTCGAGCCCTATGTAGCCACGTTTTGATTGATAAGAAAGACCAAGCATTCTGCTACAACATGAAAGGAAGTGCCTGGCATAATCAAAAGTATGAAATCCAATGAGGTCAGAGTTGAGTAGTGCTCTTAGAAGTTCATCTCTTACAGGAAGTGTCCTATATATTTCAGACGACGGAAATGGACTATGTAGGAAGAATCCAAGCTTCACCCTGTTAAACCTCTTCCTCAAGAAGGTTGGTAAAACCATCAAATGATAGTCATGAACCCAGACATAGTCATCATCAGGGCTTATCACTTCCATTACTTTGTCAGCGAAAATCTTGTTCACAGAAACATAAGCTTGCCAAAGGGAACGATCAAACCGACCACCAAGATCTGGTGATAGAGGAAGCATGTAGTGAAATAAAGGCCACAGATGTTGCTTACAGAATCCATGATAGAATTTAGTGAAAAGCTCAGGAGGGAGAAACGCAGGGACGCATTTGAAAGTTTCGAGCAAAGTTTGGGCCACATCATCTTGTTCATTCGGGGCAATCTCATCTTTAAGACAACCTACATAGATTACTTCTACATCTTCTCCAAGTCCATCTTTGAGTTGCAAAAGAAGGGAATCCTCATCCCAGCTAAAGCACCACTCTCCATCATCTGTATTTCGATGTGCTCGAAGTGGAAGCTGGTTTCCTACTATAATCATCCGTTCCGGAGAAACTGAAGAAGGAGCATCAGAGCCAACACTGTTGCAGTTATCATCATCTACCTCAGACAAGAGCCCGGGGACAGTAGCCACTCGAGGAAACCTCCTTTTCTCTCGACCAAAAGTTGGGGAATCACCAGAAGCAAGGTCCAAGAGGTTAGAATAAGACCTCGAAACCATGACAACAAATGATGAAAAGAACCTTCTTGGCTTTGTGAATTGCAGAGGACCAAGTTGATTCCCTTTCTGTAACTAATTCAAAGAAGTCTACAAAGAAAAACACAGCACAAAAAAAAAATCAGAAGGAATATTGGAAGGGGAAAAAAAGAAAGACACATAGCATGATTTTCAATCAGCCGACCAAATGCAACATGAATGAAACATTTCACATACATAAGCATAAGATTCCATTGAAAATCAACAATTATGAATGTCAGAAGGGCACACAATTCTTACAGCATGAATTTACCACTGACAAGGCCTTTGGGACTGTTCTAAAGAAAAGAGCTCTTACAAATTACAACCGACACTGGTAAGAGTTAGACCAGCAAAGAAACAAGACATCAAGGTAAACGTTAAAGGGAATATACATACCCAAAAACTAAATCAGACTACTGATTTTTCTCTAATCAACCTCAAACCCAGATAAACCAAATTAACAACAACACACAGCAAGGCTGATCAAAACGGGTACTTGAAAAACATCAAAATGTACAATGAATCCATCTTCAAATCAATTAAAACTTCACTTCATATAAGAAAAAAGAGAGAGAGAAAAAAAAAGCAAGAACTAAGGCAGTGGAGAAAAATGCAATGATAAAAGGGCCAAGTAAGAATGTAAAAGGCAAGTAAAAAGTAGAGCAGATAGTGGCATGCAATAAGAAGAAGAACAAAGAAAGGGAGATTTGAAAAAAAAACCATTATAGCAGTGAAGAAGATAAAGGAGAAAGAAAGAACTTACCTTTGAAAATTATGGAGAAAGAGAAGGAACTAAGATAGCAACATAAGATTCTCCTCCTCCTTGCTCTTTGTGACTAAGGCAGACAGACAGTAGCCTAAAAATATCAAATGATGAAGCTTTTGCTTTGCCTTTTAGTTTATACTATCAAATTTCATTTGTTGGAATTTTCCTTTTTTCAATTTTTTTTTTCTTTCTTTTATGAGTGAAACAACAAATGATATGTCTTTGTACAAAGCATTTGATTCTTTCTTTCTCTCTCTCTTTCTTCAAAGCTTTTGGCTTTGAAGTGAGAGTGTGTTGTTGTGGGCTGATGAGTGATGGCAGGAGGAATACTAAACAGTAAAACCCACCAACAACAACAACAAAAGTGTGTTTAACTTTAACCATGGTTAGTTTCAGTTTAACACTTCAAACTGAGATTTAACTCACTCTAATTCCCATAATACCTAACTCAAAACTCCTGACAATGATGGCACTGCTACTTCAAACCCCACACACACGAGAGGGCGTGTGTTACACGGACCAAACATTCAAGATCCGCCCACTTTTCTATTACAACAACTCTCTCTAGTTTGGTTCTTTTTCATTTTTAGTTAAAAAATCATTACGTTGTAAGAAATGAAAACATCATCATGCACATATAGGGAATCCCTCCAACCAACCAAATTACACCTGGCCTCACTAAACTAAACATTGCCAAAATCAAGCATTAACATCTTTAATTATTAATACTACTATATGAGAATCATTTCATTACTCATTTTCAAACCTTTAACTTCAATACTTTTTTTAAAAAAATTCTTTTCATCTATTTTTTTTTACTAATCTTCCGATATCTTATAAATACATTGGTTCCAGTTTGAAATCAAGCTGCTTCAAATTCTATATTAGAAAATTCTCTCAACACCACAAAACTCGAATCCAATATCTTAAGACATTAACCTCCTCTCACTTATCCAACATGTGTTTGGTAAATTTTTTCGTCTATGCTATCAATAATTTGGCTTTGCTTATGTCTAAACAAGAGCAACTTTATTTCATGATTCACGTGCGGAAGCAAGAGAAAGAATGGGTTTATTGTTTTTCATAGTGGAACTGGAAATGCACTTTAGAGCAACCCAATGGGGAAAAGTAGTAGCAAACACGCGCCATGTAAAGAAGTAAGATTGCATCACTTAAAACTTTTATTAAAAGGAAAAAAAAATCAAGTGTTTTCGCAAGTCGCATCTTCTTGTTCCCCGTTTGTCCAAACTCCAATCCGAGTGCAAACTTAGTCCATTGAAATTGGCTCTGCCCTTTACTATGAACCGTCAAACCACAAATATTTCATTTTCATGGTGGAAGACAAAAACTGATCACTCGCATATTAACTTTCCATATACGATGGACATAATTTACAAGGGAAAAAAGGAGAGAGAGAGAATGAAGAAAATAGATACAAATTTTGTTTTTAAAGCCAACAAAGTTTTTTTTTTATCTCATTCCATATTCAAGGCTTTACTCGGACTAATCCGGATTCGATCCGTGTCACGCATCTGGTTATGGTTGGTGGGTGAATCTCCCAATAGGGGCAACTACGTTCGCAAAGTCTCGAACCCGAAACCTGTTTAAGCTGGAACAAACCGGTTACCACTTGATCTAACCCTTATTAGTTTAAAGCCAACAAAGTTAGTATAAAGTTAGTATGAAGTAGAGAAGACAGTTGATATGTTTCCATTATTAGAAGAAAGGAGGATTGCTTTTTCTTAGTATTATTTTGGAGACAATGGCTAATGAATGTTACTAACCCATGCCATTATTAAGGCTATTAATTTGAATAATTTATTATTAGCTACTAATATAAGAAAAGATGGAACATTTATAGTTTAAATATCTTGAACCCATGCTACTCTAAATAAGGCATAAAATTATTGCTTTGGACATTATAATGTACTGCATGAGTAGGTTTTGGAGGTAGACATTGTACAACTATAGGGTAACACTTTTGGTTCTATATTTGTCGATTCTAACCCTCTCTTCCCTGTGTGGACATTTTTATTTCTTTGATTAACACTATATTAAATATTCTAAGTACCATCCTAATTTCTTTCTTATTTTCTTTTGTAGATTGGGGGTGAAAGTCTAAGTGAAAAGAAAACATATATTTGTATAAAAATATATATATATATATATCTCTTTTACTTGAGACTGTTGGAATCGAATCCTATCCACTGAAATTAAGAGTTTAATATTTTACCACTATAACAATTATCTGATGATTATAAAAAATATACTTTTTGTCTCACCAAAATTTGACTAATTAAATTATAATCATATTGAAATTATTGAAATGTGTATATAATTTTACAAACTTAATCATACATGGAAAGGCTAACAGAAAAATGAACAATTGGGTTGAGTTCATGAACTTGTAGCACAATTAAAGCAAGGCCAAGTAGCCGTATGAATGATCCCTTTCGGCATTATAATGTCTAAGTCTAATTAGGCCACCGTCTTGTCAACCTGATTCACATTGTTTGCCAATTGCCATGCGAGTACTAAATGAATTGTAGGCATAAGAATAAACACGTGTCATGCACCCAAAGGTTTTAAATAGAAATTGTATCGAATAAATAATTGAGCATTTCGTATTTCTCCAAAGAAGCTATACTAAAAAAATGATTCTAATTAATATACTTAACAAATTACGATATGCTTTGTTTAGATACGCCCTTGGATATTGTAGCCACTAGTATAAGCATTCTATTAATTAATCATACTTTTAGATTTCATGGTAACGCATAATTAGGTGTTTACATCATGGTTCACTCAAATCGTGGCCATTAGCCTATATTAGCTTACGGCTTTTTCTATGTCTTAGGATTTTATTCATCTTGCCATCAGGCATTTGGCCTGGTGGTAGAGTACTGAACTCTTAATTCCAGTCTACCTAAACCAAGAGGTCTTATATTCAACTCTCACGGAATGTGAGTTTGTTTGTAATTTGTTTGCTTATTTGGTAGGTATATAGTTTATTTATGATATAGTTTTTAGTTTGGGTTGAATTCTCATTTAGATGTTTGGATATAGAGATTTATTTGAATTGTAATGAGATTTCACTGGGTTTGTTTGTTGGGGAAGGGGTTTGTTGGCTCATAGATTAGTATTTCGGTATTGTAACTGATCATATAGAGGTGTACGAGTCCAGTATTGTAACTAATCATGTAGCGGTGTACGGGTTTTCTTGTGCGTTTGTAATCCAATCTCTTTAAGAAATATTTTATCTAAAAAAAAAGGATTTTATTCATCTTTTTATTTTTTTTAATATTATTTATTAACTACCATTGTCGTTTTTCTAAGGAAAAAAAAAAAAAACTAGCTTCGTTAGTTTTGTTTATTTGCAGCATAATTATCGAAGAAAGCTCATATTGAAGTACTTTTCTTGGTGATTTTAGCAACTATACGTTACAGAGGGAGTACGAGATTATGTACAAAAACAATAATGCAGATGGGGGCGCCTTACATTTTTTTTAATTATAATTATTTTTATGATTAATAACGCAATCCAAGTTCTCTTTAGTTAATTATTAATTATTACTTTCTAGAAACACTTGCTGATTTTTTAATTAGTAGTTGCTTTCCTTTTTCCCCTTTTTTGAATGTGTTTGCTTCCAAACAAAGCCTCATTAATCTTTTATATATAGTAGTAGCTTTCTAACATCCACATATATATATAAAAAAAGGTTCCATCTTCGAATGGTATTAATTTGCCCCCTGAAAACGTCATTTTTTGTAATCATGTTTTAAACAAATTGTTTTTGCAATCATATTTTAAACAAATTGACTTCAAACCTATTATATATATATATATATATCTAATAAACTTTTTTATATCTATAACATATGTTCTATATATATTTTGCAGGAAAAAAAAACAAACAAAGAACTGAAGAAGTGATAATATAAATTAGTTAAAAGTAAAAATATTACTCCATTTTTGTTGATGTTATATTGTTGTATCCAACATTCAAACTTGAAATTTCAAAGGCCTGCAGGCTGCAGCTGCAGTCGTTTGTTTGAAGAGATGGTTTCGATGGGGGGTTGAGTTTGACCATTTACCTTACTTGGGTTAATGAGGCCTATGCAAATGTCATTATCAAATACACAAATACCTTTGTTTTTCATATAAAGATCATTTAAAAAAAAATTAAAGCAAAAATCGATTTATTCTTTAAGGACACTATACAGTAATTATTTATACATCATTGAATGAAAAATAAAAAAAGAACACTTAGTACTAGTATTATTCTACATATATATATTCATGGAGTATATATATATATATTCTATAATAATAATGACAGAGAAACTTCTAAAGTAAATACAATTTTATATACTAGTAAAAGAAGAAATATTTAATTTTCAACGTAGCAAAAAGGAAAAAAAGAAATTCATTGTTTCAATGATTGCTCTTAAATTGTTATGGAAATCTGGCTGCAGGGAATTGGGGGCATTGAATTTAACAAAGTTGGAGACAACCAAATCACCATCGCAATCATGAAGCTGACGCTCACTCCTTCCTTCCATTATAATTGTAGCTAAAATTAATTAAGACACTCATAATAATATTCGGCATTTGCCGCCCCATTCACTTCAATGCTTCCACTAGTTATAACACATATTATAAGGTTAAACCTTGAGGCTTCTTAGTGGTTGTTAATTGAGTTCGAATATTGGAATGAACGGAGTGAATGGAATTTGGGAGAGAAGGCTATCTACTATTGTATATTAACTTATTTCAATGTATCATGTTTATTAGTTTAAAAAAGTTAAAATCTTTTTTTTTTTTCTTAATTTGAGAAAAGTGTGATTGGGTCAATGAACCATGAGATAAGGGTGAGAACAGCGAGTAAATCCTTATTAATTGGGTAAATTGAACCCATATTACAATCTAACATCGAGCCCAATTGTTGCCAACTCTTGTAATGAAAACAGACTAACAGAATCTGGCCCAAAAAAAAAAAACAGATTAACAGAAACCAATTCGAGAGAAACAAAACAATTGACACTAATCACAGATCCAGGAAATTTACCAAAGGTCCTTTTGAGGATCGATAAGGAGGCTCCATTTGAACTTTTTTTTTTATCTTTTTTTGTCTTTTCTCACTTACCAAATTACTAAGAAGACCCCAGATTAGTTTCTAGTCAGTTCTTGCCCTTAGGCCATTTTTTGTAATTATCCTTTTCTTTCACATAAATGTTATGATAAATCATATCCTCTTTAATTATCTAAAATTGTAACCTCTCTTCAAGCCTTTCATGTCCATATGAAGAAGAGAGTAAATTTAGTTTTTGTTTAAGTGTTACACACTTTAGAGGAGGAAATAAAATTGAAACTATTGCAGATGTCCGTGTACAAACTAATATTTTTAATTTATTGCTAAATATGCTCAATGTTAATAGTATAACCTTTTAAAGATGCAATACATTTAAAATTATAGTACTTTCGAAATTTCCTACGTATCAAACAATTTAATTCAAATAGAAAAATGTTCAAAGAAGTAGATTGCCGAATGTCCGACGCGCCAACGTGGACCGATCCACTTGTAATTAATTATAGGACGAGGATTAACAGTCAAAACTTTTCTTTTTCACTTGGCTATAATTCAGCTGAAGAACGTGTAATCATAATTATACGTCCTCCAGCATCCAATTATAGACAAGGACTCATTACTACTATACTGTAATTTACTACACAAGAAAGCTTCTTCTGGAAAATAAGAATAGCATAACAATATGGAAGTAGCCCACAGCATTCCTTGCCCACCATGGAAGACTATTGTCATGGCAAGATAAACTGTGCGAGGCTCTATGCCATATTGGTTTCATCTATCAGTCACCTTTTCAAATAGGAATAGCACAATATCGGTTCAATGGCATTTGCTACTATCCTTCAGTATGCTGCTTGCAGCCCTTGGGTCCATAGTGTTGAGAGCTGCGCCTCACAATTTTTTTGCACAAGTAACAATAATGCATTTGGCATGACCAGCAGAATATGTGATTGTTTTTGCCAATCTGTTAATGTACAAAAATATGGAGAAAACTGACTTCAGTATGTGGAGGAAACTGAGACGATATGGATCAACAACATATACATGCCAAACTTTGCCTATCAAAGGAATTATTTGCTCTGTTTTCAACTACAACATACCCAGACAACCTTAATTAAGGGACAATCATTCATTGATATTGTTATTATTTTAAAATCAGGGTGCATGCTAACATTGGCTTTATACTTTTCTGGTATTTGTAGTAGTTTCCATTAGAAAAACATTACAATATGAAATGAACACATCAAAGAAAGGAAGTTCCAACAAATCACATAAATTTCTCACCTTTGCATTGAACTGACGACAGTTAGGGCATGGCTGCCCGTGGTCATGATAGAGTTGAGCAAGAACCTGAGCTACTGCCTGGCGTGCATTGATCCTTTCCCCCCAGTTAGCTATCAATTCTTGTGGGACTGGGAACAATTCACAGTTCCCCTCCCTTCAATAAGAAAAAGGTAAAACCTCATTAACTAAATACTGATCGATGCACATTCAAGTTAAAGCAAACCATGATAAAGATTTGATCTGTAAATTTTCGGAAGTTGCATACTTGAAATGTTCATAGCCACTAATAGCTCTGTTACAGCGGTAGCAGAAATATTGCCCACAGTTCTGACATACCATCTTGTTACATCCCTCAGTTCTTGAGATTGCCATCTTACAAGATGGACATAGCTTGGCATCACGCATAATTTCTTTCATGCTAAGAAGTTCATTGATCATTTCTTTCTCCCTGCGAATTTGGTCTGGTTTCAACTGGGATGAATTTTGGCGCTCCTGGCAACATCAATTCCATGAATGATGGAGAAATTTTTCAAAAACAGAGGAAGTGGGTGCTCAAAGGACAGGGATAATGCTGAAAGTCTATGCAAGTGCTGAAGGAATAGAAGCAAAGGAATATATCATGCTTGAATAGAGCTTTATAATGCTATTTCCACTTTCAACAAATTTAGAAGAAAATCTCAGAACATTTGCTGACTAAAAACTACGTTAGAGAAATGATAAGCCTGATCTAGCAGCCATCAGAAATAAAGAGAAAAATAAATTGCAGAGCAAAATAACAGAGATAATTACCTGCAAGATACGAAGCTTAACGTCTGGTGTCATACATTCTATGCCTACATGACGGCGTTCCCTACAAAGAGTACAAAAGCTAAAGAAGCACTTGCTGCATTGTGCGTGTTCGTCTTCATCCTCTATGCAAGGTGTTTCACATCTTGGACAATATACAACATCTGACATTGAATCAAGTGTTTTCTGCAGCATAAGGGTTTCCCACCGTTCATACCCTTCATCACCAAGCAACCGTTTCAACACAAAAGGAGGGACCATGCCTCCACATTTAGCTTCTGGACATTGCAGCTTGCTTATGGTGCCTTCAGTCATGTGTATGTCAGAATAAGTTTTCATGCATTTCCAGCAGAAGAAATGCCGGCATGGCAGCCTGATAAAATCAGTTCCTAGAGAAATAGAGCAAATTCAATATTGGAACATAATGTGACAACTTAATCAAAAGTCAAAACAATGGTTTGTGCAATATTATATTCAGAACATATAGTAAGTTACCTGCATACTCGCTATAACAGATTGAACATTCATGCAAGCTTTTTAAGAAGTTCTCATGGCATTTCTCATCATTGTAACTCCTAATAAATGGAACATCAACATCTGGGGAGACGCTTCCTGAAATTGCACGCCTATCTCCAGTATTCTCCATGTCATAAGGACCAAGCATTACTTCTTTGTCAAATCCAAGATAAGAAAGTGAGAAATTTAGTAGCCATTCTGCCCATTGGTATATAACTTCCTGCCCTTCTTGCTCCTTCCATATTGAGTCGAGCTGACTGCAAAGCTCGGAAATTCTGGCTGAATGCAACCACTGAACAGAGATAGTAAAAATTGGAGGAAAATGACTTGGGTATGATCTAGGTAGCAAGCAGGTCAACACAACTGGTGGAAGATTTTGGACTTTGAATGAGTATGAAAAGTCATCCAAAGTCTCACTTTGGACACCAACATCATTAGCTGAATTTAGCTTTGTTGTTACAATAGTTTCTCCACTGCCTTCAAGGTGAATAAGAATCTGTAAAATAACACAAATGTGTCAGCTTAAACACTTAATTGCAAGTAAACCACAAGGCAGTGGTTGAACTTTTAAGCCAAGACATAACCTTAAAGTGTCGTAAGCCCATCTTTCTATCAAGGATGAAGACATTTTCTCCATAAATAGACTCCATTGCAAGTAACTACAAAAATGAATAAATAAAAGGATCAAGTTTGGCAATGGCAGAAAACTGAAATGGAACTCTTTTTAACGATTGGTCATAACAAAAACCTTAAAATCAAAACAAACAGCAGAATTCAATTAAATTACCTCATCTTCCTGCAACTGATCATTGATTCTCAGCTGTTCCTCCGATAATTCGGGTTCTTCAACCCTTAAACAGAGCTCCTCCAACCTACTAATCACATCATCCACACCATCTTGAGGTTCATCTTCTTCAATCCCGTCTCCACTCTCTTCAACCTTTGACTCCAAAATCTCGCCTTCTTTGTTTTCCTCTTGCTCGCCTTTTACTTCTTCAGCTACACCTACACTCAAACTCGCTTTACTGTCCTCAGAGCTCAGCTCAGATTTTGGAGATGTAAGCTCGGATTTTTTGACAAACCGAGGTCTGGCCACGCGGCCACGCCGGGATTTCCAGTTGGGATTCCGATGAGTTTTGGGAGGTCTTTGGGTGAAGTCGCTGAACTTTCGTTGGTTAGAATTAGCTGACGAGGTTGAAGGACAATCAAGATTCGATTCCTCTTGTTGTTCAGAATCCAGCTGCGGTTTTTGAGGAGTGTCGTGAAGGGGTTTGACGGACCATGTCTCATCGGCGTCCCGTGGCACGTGGTGGCGATACTGGCCTTGCCGTGATCCTCTTCTTGTTCCACTCATGGCGGAGGCTGACGTTTGCCCCAGCGGTCGTTGGTGGCGGTGATTTCTTGAAGAAGAAACGTGGTTTATATATGGGTTTTGAATTTAGAGTCGGGTCAACCAAGCCTCCTTCGGACTTCGGTTGCGAGATTATCTATCCGGGTTTGGATTGTCCGACTTTGCTGTGAATAGAAATAGTTGAGCTGTAAAATAATTAGTACTCTAATAAATATCCTCTTTATTGGGCCCAAAAAGAATAAGTGAGAAAGACCTTAGCCCACTTTAGGCCCAATAAGTTTACCAAGGATTTGGAAAAGGGTTGAGGTTGATCAATTGCGGCCTGTTTGGACACTTGGGCATCCTCACTCTTGCTTTTGCATAATTTTAAACTTTATAAAAACACAGGCGGCGCGGTGCTTCTGTCCGCCGCATCAAGCCACCACCAAAACGAACTATCCCCTGTTTTCTTTCTGCCGTCTCCGCCGCCTCTTTTCGTGAAGCAGAACACTCCGCCACTAACCAGATTCACTGGTGAGTTTCTTACTTTTCTTTTCTTTTCTAATCCTTATGCTTTAATTTTAATGAGCAGAAGTCTCTGTTTTCCTTTTTCTGGGACGTGCTAGAAGTTTCTGTTTAACCTGTAAGGAGTTGAAAAGATTGAAACTTTAACAGTAAAATGAAATGGAGCAATTATTTGGAGAATATTACAGTAATCATCCTCTGGTTTATTTGTCTCAGAGGAACTACTGAGGAGATGCCTTCCAAGTCAAAGAAGCAAACCAAGACGCCTTCACGGCAATCAAATTCTGACCCGTCAGCTTCTCCCCGAACACCGTCAGTTACTTCCGTAGACTCAGAAGTTAGTGAAGAAGAACTTAGAGGCTCTCTTGAGGAACTTTCGAGGCGGTTTCCTTCTCTTATTGGAAAATCTGCTCTCATTGGTCGAGTTAATGATGTGGACTTGGAAACCAGAGGCTGTAAAATTTGGTTATCTGAAAATTCTATGGTTTCTTCTTACATTGCTCCCGGTTCATTAGTATCGGTAATTTGCTATCTTTGTTTCCAGTATGTGATATGAGGTTATAGTAAGTTTCCAAGAATTGCATGCCCCCTTCTGTTGCTGACTTATTTTCTAACCCCATTACTAGGTCTCGCTTGCTGCTTTGAAGAATAAACATTCAAATGGTTTTCCTCTAAGCTCAGTAACAGATGAATGTGGTAAACCCTTTGGTGTTGATTCGGCCAATGAAACTGCAAAAGGAGTTGGACATTATTTTGCACTTGCTACAGTTTTTCCATCTTGTAAGGTTTGAATGTCTATCTTATTGTAGTATAATTCTCGTTATATTCATCTATCTTCCTCCTTTTCGCTAAGGATAATCAAAGAGAAAAATGAGTCAAGGTAGAGCAATATCAATTTGCTATGAAGTTGGAGAGTGGTGATGCTTACAGGTGTAAATGTTGGTTACTTTCTGTATGGAAATAGTAACTTCTACTAATGAAGTTCATTTAGTACTTTTTTTCTTGGGACTTTGGGGCTGTGTATGAGCATCTAGATATCGTTGCCATACCATGGCATATTTCTTTAGGTGACCCTACAGAATCTCTTATAGAGTTGCCATTTTAGAGTATTTTAGTATAATATGTTTATTATGGACTTGGTGTGATGACTGAACTTCCATCTTCTTAATAATGGATGTGCTGGTAGTATAACATAGAGATTGAGTTCCTTGCCTTTAACTTCTTTGCTTTCCAGGTTTTGAAGAATGGAGTGCGATTGTCTTCAAGTCTGTCGTACACACTGGGTTCTCCCTCTTCTGGCAGCATTGTTTATGTTTACCCTATACAAAGTGAATTGCAAACTGGTCTTCTTAGTGGAAGTGAAAAGGCACATAACCCAAGTGCTAATTGCCTCTCTCTATTTAGCTGCAAGCAATTGTATTTAGAGTTGACTCATGTTAGGAATAAAAAGAGTACAAGTAATGATATATCATCTACAATGGAGTTTTCCGCAGATAAAATTCATGGTCAATTTGAGAATGGAACAGTATCTTCCCCTAAGACACCATTATATCAGTTAAAGTTGAGTTCTCCTCATTCTAGTAAGTTAGCTTCACCATTACTTGAAGGTTCAGCATCAAATTTCTCCAAATCAAATGATTTATATGTTGATTCATTTGATGTTAAAGAGATATTAAAGGATGAAAGTTCTAAGAAACTTATAGAGACCTGTGCTGCTTCATGGTTTTATTCGCGTAATCTACTCTGTGGAAATCTTGTGGCCATTCCTATACTTTCAGAGCTGTGCATTTTTCATGTGAGGGGTGCTGAATTCGCTAAACAAGATCTGACGAATATAAGTCATAGTTTGTCCCCACAAACTCTTGAATCAATGGAGCATGTGAACACTGCCTTTGTTGTAGACCATGAGACTAAAGTTAATTTATCCTTCTTATCGGATCTGTCATCTGAAACTCTAGCTGCAAGACCTTTACCGCATGTGCAACTTGACCTTGAAGATGAGAAGACCATTAAGGAGCATGATATTCCAGAATTGGGCGGCTTGTCTAAAGAATATGCAGTTTTGAAGGAGATTATTTCCTCATCTGTTAAGAACACTTTGTCAAGGTACAAAATTGCTCTTGCTTGTTAATTCCTTTGAATTAGTAGCATCGGTCGGTAGTCTGTTTTACACCATTATACTACTTAGTCTAAGCTTTTTATTTCCTGTAAATACAATATTATAATTGACTGGGTGAATGTTCAATAGATAACGATACGAATCATGTTTTTATGTGTGTTGTGTATATTGAATATTTTAATAAAAGTTCAGTTAGACTTATACATGGTATCAGGTTGTGAGGGCTAGATAATGGAGCTTGGGACCTTAAAAGGGTATATTTCATGTGGGTCTTTATTTATGATCCCCTTTTATTCTTTATCTTTTTGAATTAACTTGCATATTCTTAATTGCTGTTTCTCTCAGATGTTAGAGTTCTCTGATGAATTTATATACAAATAAGTTTTTAAATTTGTAACCAAAGAAAAAGAAATAAAAAACGGTTTGAGCTCTTTTTATCCTTTTCCCCTTCTTTGTTTCACATTGTAAAGTTAATGTTTATCACTAATGTAACTGTTTTAGTTTTGGTTTACAAACTACAAAGGGAGTGCTTCTTCATGGTCCACCTGGAACAGGAAAGACTTCTTTGGCTCGGTTATGCATCCATGATGCTGGTGTCAACCTTTTCTATGTGAATGGACCTGAGGTTGTTAGTGAATATTATGGAGAAAGTGAGCAAGAATTACATAAAGTTTTTGAGTCAGCCACACAGGCTGCACCTTCTGTGGTTAGATTTTTTCTCTCAAAGTTCTTGACTTTTGCTTGCCTTCCCTGTCTATCTTACCCCTCTGTCGTTAAGTTGTGATAGAACATAATGACTTAAACATTCTTGGATAAGAGATGTACTATAAAAACTTTAATCTTAAATGTCATCTTTGAATACAAAATGTTGAAGGGGGTATCTTTTGGGGGCTCATTGCATACTCTCCCTTTTTGAATGCTGCCTAAGTAACAGGTCCTCTGTATAGGTGTTCATTGATGAGTTGGATGCCATTGCTCCTGCACGGAAAGAAGGAGGTGAACAACTATCTCAGAGAATGGTTGCCACTTTGTTGAATTTGATGGATGGCATCAGTAAAACTGATGGAGTACTTGTGATTGCTGCAACCAACAGGCCTGATAGCATTGAACCTGCACTTAGACGGCCTGGAAGACTTGGCAGGGAACTTGAGATTGGTAAGATAGTGGTTTTCTTCTCTGTAATATCAAATTTCAGTACCTTGACAATCTTTTCTCTGATATGCTATCTGCTTTTAATGTTATTGAAAATTAACACAGGTGTGCCATCTCCAAAGCAACGACTGGATATACTACATACTCTTCTCAGCAAAATGGACCACTGTATTTCAGATAATCAAGTTCAGCAACTTGCCACGGCTACACATGGTTTTGTGGGTGCTGATCTAGCTTCCCTTTGTAATGAGGCAGCCCTGGTTTGTCTTAGGCGTTATGCTGAATTCATGGTTTCTTCTCAAGGCTTGGATTCTTGTGCAATGCCAATTAAGCATGTAGGTCATTCAGGCAATAATATGGAAATAGAATGTGGAAGTAATGTAATAGACATTCCAAGTGGTTGCTCGGGTTCTACTTCTTCTTGCAAAATCGTTTTCCCTGATTCTTCTGAGACAGTCTCACAAATAACTAGTGTCCAGAATGGTATTAGCAATATTTCTGGAGGGATGTCTTCAGTGGAAAAACAATGCCTGCTAAGATTGTCTTTTGAAGATTTTGAAAAGGCCAGGATGAAAGTGAGACCGAGTGCCATGCGTGAGGTATGACTAAAATATCATTGTTGTTTGGTTATAACTTTACCTCTTATCTATTTTATGCAGCCAATGTCTACAGCGGTGATGACTCACTGAACAATACCATTTGTGTTTGCATGACTTTGATGCTCCCAACATGATTTTAGAATAATTTTAACTACTGCAATTTGATATCATTTACCATGTACTAAACCGTTTCTTTCTCTACTTCCAGATCATACTTGAGGTTCCAAAAGTTAATTGGGAAGATGTGGGTGGCCAAAGGGAGGTCAAAACTCAGTTAATGGAGGCGGTTGAATGGCCTCAAAAACACCAAGATGCATTCAGGAGGATTGGTACCCGGCCTCCCACTGGGGTGTTGATGTTTGGACCTCCTGGATGTAGCAAAACCCTCCTGGCTCGTGCTGTAGCTTCTGAAGCTGGATTGAATTTTCTAGCAGTAAAAGGTCCAGAACTTTTCAGCAAATGGGTTGGTGAATCTGAGAAGGCAGTAAGATCCCTTTTTGCGAAGGCAAGGGCTAATGCTCCAGCAATCATATTTTTTGATGAAATTGATAGCCTTGCAGTTATTCGTGGGAAGGAAAGTGATGGGGTTTCAGTTTCTGATAGGGTCATGAGTCAACTTCTTGTCGAGTTGGATGGTTAGTATTTGATATGAAGCATTTAGTCTACTAATTTATCCTTATACCTTGAAGAACTTTGCTTTTTCTTTATAGAATGCATCAATGGAGCTTTGCTCATACCTAGGGAATTTCAATTTAAAATATCTTCATTTACCTTTTGCCTTGCTTTCTATTATCCCTATCTGGAATATTATTGGAATGTAGTAGCATGTTTTGTGCTTATGGATAGAAACATACTGTACTTTTTTGAAATGTGCCGAGTCAGTGTTCTGAGTACTGACTTGTTCAAAGTCCTGTCAATCTAGGTTTGCATCAAAGAGTTGATGTTACTGTTATTGCGGCTACTAATCGACCAGACAAGATTGACCCTGCCCTTTTAAGACCAGGTCATTTTTCTCTCTTGCCCATTTTCCCTCTTCATGCACAAGCACACATACAAATTTTATAATCTTCTATCCCTTACATCATAAACATGATTACCTTCCTCATAAAATCAATAAAAGGTTCATGCAGGCCGCTTTGATCGGCTTTTATATGTTGGACCACCTAACAAGAATGATCGTGAAGATATATTTCGTATCCATTTGCGCAAAATTCCCTGCAGCTCTGATGTCAGCTTAAAGGAGCTTGCTCATCTCACAGAGGGCTGTACCGGTGCTGACATATCGTTGATTTGCCGGGAGGCAGCTATCACAGCCCTTGAGGTTTGTGAGTTCATGCTGTATATTTGAATCATTCTTTCTCTTATTGCCTACTTGTATTAACATTACTTCGCAATCAGGAGAGCCTTGACGTTGAAGAAGTAACGATGCGTCACTTAAAAGCTGCAGTCAGACAAGCACGATCATCAGACATTCAGTTGTATCAAGATCTATCAGCTAAGTTTGAAAGGCTTGTTCACTCCAGCACTGTAGAAAAGAATTTGGGATCTAAAGAGTGCTCGATAAGATCAACCGGGTTGCCATTTTGGTAAACATTTCTTCTTTAATGTCACTTTCCTCCTTATCATGTCAATGAGAATGATTAGCCGTGATATATCTCTTTCTTTGACAATCTCAATGTGTGATGTTGCACAACTGAATATATCTGATAGTTGAAATTAATACTAAATAAATGAGTTGGTTATTTTTTCTCAGAATTGTGGCTTAAAATATGTTTTTCTTCTCTTAATCTGCTGCAGGAAGAGACTAATGAGATCCGTCTCACCGTTGTTCGCTCGATTCTCAGTAGCCCACTCACCCTCAAAGTCTGCTGGTATTGATGAGTAAAACGTGATTGCCTTGCATATTTAGAACGCATGTGATGGTTGCACTCTCAAGAATGGAGTCCGTGTTTTTCTTGTATATTTCAGAAGCCGTCTTTTGGCACTGAGATGGAGTTCAAGTTGTCATGGTTCACGTGTTTGTGATACATTAGCACTTTCATCGGCAACATAGTAATGTGGAACAATAGAAGGCAAATGGAACCACAAAGTTTTGACTCGGCCATTGTATTTGTATATGTCCTGACTGATTTTGTTTGATATGAAAGTATTGTGCTTGATGAAGGCATAGTTTTTTGTTCTTCAAGAGTTATTATCTTCCAAAAAGCTCGAGATTCGAGATTTTTTTTTTGGCCGAACAAAAAGCTCGAGATGGCTTCAAGACTGTTCTGCTCCATGCACTTAAAAAGTTCATTAAAAACCAAATATGCTAATTTACGTTTTCTTATTAAAAATTAGAAAGGAATATATATACAAATGATGAAAAAAAACCCACTAAAATACAAATTCCCCGTATGGGATCAGGGATCCAAATGTGGCTCGACTCCGGGTTAGTTAGTTGGAATCCAATGTAATCAGCTCGACTCCGGATTAGTCTGACAGGATATACATTCGGATTAGTCAGTCAGTATCTAACGGATATTCATTCGGATTAGTGATATTCATATTAGAGAGTTAGTACAAATTAAAAAAAAAAAACTTTTATTTTTAAAGCAGAGTGGCCGCTGTAGAATATGACCCAAAGCCAAACCCTCCTCCACTAAGTGGGCTAATGGTCCAAAAGGATGGGCTGGGTTCTTTGAACCGCCGCTGAACGAACCCGCGGCTAAATAGACATGAACCCAGCAAGGTAAATGTTTGGGCAGGTGGTTCATTCGGCTACCGCCCAGATTGCAGCCCTAAGTACTAACAGGGGCGCAGACAAAAGTAACTCGAAGAAAGGCAGGCAGTTGAAGTTCAAAGACACTTCAATGAACTGACAAGGCGGTGGCCGGTGGCTGTTCTAACTTCTAAGTATAACCTCCCAAGTCCCAACCCCTAAGAAGAAAAGGGAAAAAAAAAAAAAAACCTCCGTTTGAAACCATTATCCAATTTGTCTCTCTTTTGGTTCAAACTAACTCACCCTGTATTCAGGTATTTTCAGCTCCCCTTGTGCTAACTTGATATGACAGTTCTTACATATTCTTATTTTAAATACATGTAAATTTTTGGTAGGGATTGGCTCAAAGAACGTTTCTTTCATTCTGGATAATAGTGGGTGTTTAAAGTTTCTGCTCTTCATGGTACACAGGAGGATGCAATGGTGGCATGTCCTGTGGGAGAAAGAATTCTGTGGTTAACGTCTATCTTGGTATTAATGGGTATTTTTTCTTATTCAAGACTATGTTTATTTCAATCCGCTTTGCTTCGAGATGTAGTTGTTCAATACAAAAAATGTCTTTTTAGAGTGTACTATTCTGCTTCATCTGCATTGTTGTTGGAAGACCATGTCTTTGATTGTAGTCCTAAGGTTAAAAGTGACAGAAATGAAGTTGAGGGGCTTCAATTTCCAACAAGGAGGTTTGAATTCTGTAGAAATCCCGGGCTTTTTCCTTTAGTTGTAAGGGTATTGAAATCGCTGAATTGGGACATTGCAAGGGAAATTAGGGTTTATATGGCTGTAAACATGTATGGATTTGACCATTCAATTTACATGTTTCGGATCATTATTCATATATTTGCCATGGCAGGGATGCAGATGGAAGTGTATTCTTTGCTTAGAGATATAGTTTGCTATTACAAAGAGTTTAAGATGGATATTTTCGAATTATTACCCTGTCTGTTGGATTCACCTGATCATGTCCATAGATCAGCTGATGTTTTCAATGTGCTCATCAAAGTTTTTGCGTCCAATTTGATGCTTGAGAATGGCGTTGATGTCTATGTGCAGGCTAAGAAAAATGGGCTCGAACCAAATATTAAGTCGTGCAACTTCTTGCTCAAGTGTTTAGTAGAAGCAAATAGAGAAGAATTTGTAATAAGTTTGTTTGAAGATATGAAGAACTCTGGTCCTCCGCCTAATGTTTACACCTATACAATTATGATGAACTTTTATTGTAAAGGATATCATGGAAGGAATGTAGATGTTGAACAAGCAACTAAACTTCTAGAGGATATGGAGAGAGATGGGAAAAATCCATCTGTTGTAACATACAGCACCTATGTCCTTGGACTTTGTAGAGTTGGTTGTGTTGAAACTGCTCTAGACTTCGTTCGGGTTTTGAGATCTAGAAACGAACCTATGAATAGCTACTGTTATAATGCTGTTATTTATGGGTTTTGCCAAAAAGGTGAACTATATGAAGCTTCAAAGGTTTTGGAAGAAATGAAGAATTTCGGAATATCACCAGATGTGTATAGCTATAGCATTTTGATTGATGAATTTTGCAAAAGAGGTGATTTCGAGAAGGGTCTCAATTTGATTGATGAGATGAAAGTCAACGGGATGAAGCCTTCACATGTCATATATACCTCACTCTTTGGTGGTCTGTGTAAAAGTGGATTGGCAGATGTTGCACTCAATTTTATCCGTAATCTCAGTAATGATGACTTTGAGCATGACCTTGGTTTTTACTGCGTCTTGGTCAAGGCCTTTTGTCTTCAAGGTGATCTGGATTCTGCCACAGAACTTTTAAAGGGGATGATCAGCAACAACGTAATTCCTCCTGCAAACAGTTTCAACTGGTTGATTCACGGTTTCTGTGAGACAGGGCTCTTGGATAAAGCCTTGGAACTTTTCAGCATCATGCTGCAATGTGGTGTCTTACCTACTCTCTTCACGTTCAATGTAATTGCCGACGGGTATTGCAGAGTAGGGTATTTGGAGGAAGCTTTGAAACTTATAAATGAAATGCATGAGTTTGGCATTTTTCCCAACTCATATACATATAATGGAATCATTAAGAGGCTTTGCAAGCAAGGGGATTCAGGAAAAGCTTGTGAACTCTTTCCTGAAATGCTTAAGAAGAATATTCTTCATGATGTTCATTATAGCATCATTATAGATGGGTTTGCCAAACAGTCGAACCCAAGAAAAGCCTTGATGTTCTACACAAGAATGTTAAAGCTTGGGGTCACACCAACAACTGTTACCTACACAATTCTTATAAACTTATTCTGCCACAGAAGCAAAATGCATGAAGCTTGTGGTTTGTTTAAGGACATGATAGGAAAGGGCTTGGTTCCTGATACCATTGCTTACACTTCTGTTATAGCTGGGTTTTGTAGAGTAAAAGACATGAAGAAGGCTTGGTCTTTATATAAAGAAATGCTGGGGAGAGGTTACTCACCCAATGTTGTCACTTACACCTGTCTAATTGATGGGTTTTGTCATTTAAAGCGGATGGATATGGCCAACTTGTTAATTGATGAAATGAAACGACGGGAAATCAAACCCGATGTGGTGACTTATACTGCTCTTATTTCTGGGTACAAGAAACTTGGCGATATTGACCTAGCTCATGAGTTATTTGATGAAATGAAAAGGAAGGGTATTGTGCCAGATGATACTGCCTATGGTGCATTGGGGGTTGATAATGGCATGACTGCATAGATTTAGACAACTAAGGATGAAAGACCAGGATGGTAAGTTACTTGTTTTCATTATAATACAATTTGATTTCATTGGGAAGATTTTTCAGATTTTGTAAATGCATGTAGACACCCAGAGGCAAATAGTATATTAGTATTTCCAGTTGCATCTATTCAGAGTAACATCTGATTGAGTGATACTGTGTTTTTAGTTCAGAGTAAATTTCTTATTTTGATTTTATGTTAAGTAATAATAAGGTTAAATGTTGATCACTGTTGTTATGTTACAGTTTGTGTAATGAACACAAATGGACTTCTTCATTGTCCTTCTGGCATGTGAAAGACTTATTTGGCTTAAATATCTGTCCATGATGCTGGTATCAAGCCTTTCTATGTGAATGGAGTCCAGATTGCTAGTCAATGTTACAGGGGAGTTTACGACTATAGCCTGAAATTTCTGATTCAGCTCCTCGTGCAGAATGCTTGTCGAGAGTGGCTTTGGATGGCCAGATCAAAGTGTCCTGGCAACACACATGAGGTATGTCCATGACATTTATTCTTTCGGAAAATTTTTCGATAACTTCTTCAATCAGAAGAAATAAAATCTTTTTTTGTTGAAAAGGTTTAAAAAGGGAATATTCTTGAATTAGTGGTTGATTTCTTTTATTACACTCTTAACTTTTTTTCCCCTTTTTTCTCTCTACTTACTTGGTAAAAGTTAATTAGGAAGATGTTGGTGTTCAAACTCAGCAACCAGACAAATGTGGCTAACAACAGTTGAGTCACATACCGAGAGGTCAGCTTGGTTCATAAGGCATGTGCACTGCATTTCACTTGTTATGATTTGCCAAACACTCCTTTTACACATTTTTCTATAATTATCAGTATCAACATGTTGCTTGGCAGGGCGGATTTGAAGTATGCTACCTATATGAGCATAATGTGGCACATGTGCCTTATTGCTACTGCAGAAGCTGAATAAATTTGTCATTGTGAATGAGTCTTCGACATTGAAGTTTAAGTTATGAAGAATGATGGAAATTTTCTTCTGCAGACTATGGCCCCTCAAATTTCACTTTACCAGTTATATTTCTGGCCATGCATTATGCAGTAGTAATATCACCGTAGATAAACAATTGGAATAACATGAAGACCTGAAGCAAACTGGTGCTTACCCGATCTTGTGGAACAGCAATTCAGTCAATACCATTGATCAGCCTACAGGTGAAGCAAAATTGGCAAATGTGGCGGGAGCAGAAGACATTAGGTGACAGCCATCAATGGTTCCTGTTGAGCACCGCCGATTTTGGCATCAACAGTTTCCCTTGCTGCATTTTGGAGGAATATTTGCAGTCCAACTTATTAGTACCATTTGTGTCAAGGAGAGATGTAAACTTGAAGCATACAACACTTGGTAAACAAATTGGCAACTGATAAGTTGGTGGACTGTAGAAAATACAACTTGCTCTTTGCTAGTTCTCTTTTTATTGATAGCAAGTTTTCAATAATGAACAATAATGCCCTCGAATTAGATGCGGCTTTTGCTTCTTTGATTCATATCTCTGTTCGCAGTTGTTTGATTATTTACCTGTTGCCCTTTTTCCCTTTAATAATAATGAGAGAGTAGCCTTTTCTAATGAAACAATACTTTGCAATGAGTATTTTTTCAATTCAGTTTTCCTCTTTAAATTAATTTAATGCAATGAGTAAAATTAGTAAAGCTGATAAATTAATGTTTTTTGAAGTGTTTAAAAGAATTACACGAAATATGGTGGTTAAATAGGATCCGTGGCGCAATGGTAGCGCGTCTGACTCCAGATCAGAAGGTTGCGTGTTCGATTCACGTCGGGTTCAATTTTAATACATCATTTTTCATTTTTTTTTTAAACAAGGTGAATCTTATTCTAGATAAAAATAATATGAAATTAAATAGATTGTCAATCTAAATCAAAAAATTTCAAAAACATCTCTTTTTTAAAACATATAAATATCTTTGTGAATCTTAAATATTTGTTAATCGGACATCCAAATAAAAAATAATATGAAATTAAATAGATTGTCAATAAAAATCAAAAAAATTTCAAAAACATTTTTTTTTTTAAACCAAGGTGGTTTTAACAACTTTTTTTTATATTTTACTAGTTTTTTGGCCCGTGCTTTCTTGTGGGGTGGAAAATTTTATGAAGGGATCTTTGTGAATCTTTGTTAATTGGACATCTAGATCAAAAATAATAGTATGAAATTAAATAGATTGTTAATCGAAATAAAAAAATTTCAAAAACATTTTTTAGAATTGAAACATGAAAATTAGCTTTTGAATCTTTCATGAAAGTTGTAGATCATACAATTACCTTTTAATAGACACCTAAATTACCTTAATTAGACAAATACGACAAAGAAAATTTTAAAAAAAAATGAAGCGTTAAATCGAGTAAGATATAATTTGTAAATGACTAAGTAGCATAAAATAGAATAGTATGAGGGTCATTTGATAACTAATTCAAATAAGAAAATATTTGTTAATGGAGATCTTGAAACATAAGAATTTCCTTTTGAACCCTTCATGAAACTCGTAGATCAAATTAACTTTCGGGTTCTTCATGAAAGTCGTAGATCATACAATAACCTTTTAACCGACACTTGAATAACTTTAATCAGATATGTGGATCGAAAATCATATAGTATTAAATAGACCAACAATCGAAACGACCAAATTTAGGAAGCATTTTTTTAAATTAAAACTTAAAAATTTGCTTTTTAATCCTTCACAAATTCTAAAAGGGTTTACAAATTCTATCTTCCATTCTGAAGGGTTTTGACTCCTTAGTTGGTTGTATCGAGTAAGATACAATACACCGTCAGTGGAGTTTAGCAGACTACACAAACAGGTCCTGAAGGGTGACATGTGTCCTCTAGAGACTAGATTGAAATATTTAAAGGAAAATTATACAATACACCGGCGGTGGAGTTTAGCAGACTACACAAGCGGTCCTGAAGGGTGATATGTGTCCTCTAGGGAATAGATTGAAATATTTAAAACTTAATTAATTTAAAAAATGGACATGTGTCAACTCCACAACCCGCTTGTGAAGTCCAAAATTTACACCGCCGGTGTATCAAATAATTGCCCATATTTAAAACTTAATGAATTAAAAAAAATGGATATGTGTCAACTCCACAACCCGCTTATGGAGTCCAAAATTTACACCGCCGGTGTATCAAATAATAACCCAAAAAATACATATATTTCACACTATTTATGCATTTTTAATATTATTTTTCCTTTAAAAGATTTTTTTTTTTTGTGATACCAATGGGTCAACTGAGTATGCAAGGTCCTGAGACCTGTTAAGCTTGCCTCTTTTTTTTTTTTTTATAAAGTTTGGCTAAATCATTCTAAAAAATTAGATGAATATTTGTGATTTTTAGGCTTATAAATAAATTTTGGGTGTTGAACCCAGATTTGAGTACTTGGGCCTACTAAGAGGTTTTGGGCTTAGAGCAAAATCTTGGGTCAGAATCATTTTTAGCCCGGTTGTGGATGGGTTAAAATTAGTAGTAGGTTGTAATTAGAGAAAAGATTGAGTAAATTAAGGGTGAAAAGGCTTGGGTGAATGAGAAATAAAAACAAAAGGGAAAAAAAAGACTAATTAAAACTAATAGATGGAAATGAAATTTGGCCAAAATTATATAGTTCAAGGACTTTTTTACTCATTATGGGTAAAAAAAAAGCCAAAAGATAATTCATCAATCAGTTACAATTTCCACATTAACAAGAATAACGTTGTCAAGCGACCTTCCCCCACATGTCATCTCACATGGCATTATTGTCAAAGTCTTTAGTCTTGCAAAAGGAGAAGTCTGATGCTCTAATGCACCAAAAATCACACAAAGGATTTGAACAATCTAGATCAAATCTTAACGGATTGAGCTAGACGACAGCCTTGGAACATATTCATCAAGAATCGAAGGCAATGTTGAATTTTGGAATTTTGAACCATAGGTTACCTTCACATCCATATATTTAAGAGTTAAGACATCTAAAAGTTCAAAGCAGACCGTTTTGCAAGCAAATTGACATGTATAACTCAAAGCTCCAAACTAAATTGCAAAAGTTTTTCAGCAAATTCCTATGAATTATTTACAGTTTCTTCATCTATCTCGGGCTTCAAAAAGAACTCAATATAAGCAATTCGACTAGGTTGCTGATACCCAGCGGAATCGATGTGTGAAGTAGCTGTTTTTGCTACCGAGACAAGGTGCTGAACTTTCAACATTCCTCCTCTCCCAATAGTCAGTTTACTTCCTCTGTTATCTTTAATAACACTACTAGGTAGGTTTGATGTTGTTGCCCTGAGAAATTTGTATTTATATCTGCCAGCCAAGGTCAAGACATGAATAATAAGCTTGATTTGCAATAATGAAATGGTAAATAAGATTCAAAGAATCAATAGAATATACACATACCTATAGGAGACTTGGCGATCACAGTGAAACGCAATCAAAAGATCAGTGTTGACATAATACATGAAGTCTATCTGCAAGAAAGATAAGCACTTAAGCTTTGAAATTCTTGAAACCTCAAGAAGATCAGCTTTACAAGTGAAAGTACAACAGCACCTGCAAATCTCCATGGCCTTCTCCTTTAAATGTAACAGAAGGCGGTACTGGCTGTAGAATGATCTGGATGCTGGATCCTGGCCATTCTAGATCATCAATTGCTTCCTTAAGTGCTGCAGACTGAAGAAATGACAACAATGCTTGTAATTTATAGTTCTAACATATGAATGAACCCAATATATGATCTTAAATCTAAGGTACATATTCCAAAGTTCTCAAACTCATAACTTCAGAATCAAGGAATATACATCTGTTTTATGGAAATTCCACACTTAAGATTTGAAGATATTATCTCATCAACTCTCAAGCTATTAATTCAACAGTTAGCTCTACCTTTTTTTTCATTTTAGAAGGAAGTATATATTAAGGATACAATGCCACTACAAGCACAAGGTACACGAAACCTGATTCAGTTATAGTAAGTCATACTTCAAATCAACACACTGTCATTATTCTCTAAATTGACGTTATCGCCTATGGTGATACTGGCAACAAAGTCCTACCTCAGTCGAGTAATCTTTAAGAACGCAAACTATTGGTAAACATTATCAATTGCAGAAGTAAAAACAAGGCCTCCGGATAAAGTTTCAAGGAAGCCACTATCAATTATGGGCGCACTGTTCCTTTAATACCTTCACAGTAAAAGTTATCGGTGTGCTCCCTGCAGGTTCAAAGTTGTAGTCCCATGAAATTGTATCAGGAATTCTTGTCCTAATTTCCGCATAAATGCAAGCATCAAGTGAATCAACAGACCTAACAAGAATAGCAAAGCAAAGATAAGAGTCACACAAGGGAGCTGAGTTGTTAAAATGAAGAAACCAACTTAGATTATGAAGAAGTAGCTTATGAGGATCAATTGAAAAGGATGTGAGAATAATTTGAGAATCGAGATTTCACCCATTGAATCAGATACAATAGAAAGGGGGGGAAAATCATACTTGACTAGAAGCTGCATATCAGGTCCTGGGTATTGAATCTCAATCATACTTGAACGTCCTGGCACAGAAAATGTGTTCAAACAGTCAACAAAGAGCCCCAAGCTCACTCCAAACCTCGGTCGCCCTGCGGCATTAAATTCATAACGAACGAATAGCTGCAAATAGAAAATGAATCAAATCAATCATAATAAACTATACAAATCGAGGGGAAAAAAAAGCAGAACAAGAAGAAGGAAATGAGTACCTCGCGTTGGAGATAAACTTTGGCTTGAAGACAACCGGTATCCTCCACGATTAAAACGACGCCGTGCTCCGATAATTCCAGAACTGCATCCTATAGTTATAGCAATAGTGAATTCGAATCCCCAAAAACCCTAGATTACTGAAAAGAGGAACTCGTCTTCCAAAAATAGATGGGAATAAAAGATATAAACCTGATGGCGTTTCCATCGAACGGCGGAGAGTGCATCGACCATGCCTTGGACGTTGTCTAGCCGGCAAACTAGATCCGGCGCTTCGGCTTCTATCGCCGACGAGCTCATCTCTCCTCTCTCTCTCTCTCTCTTCCCTTTCCCGCCAAGTCTAAAGACCCCGCCAATCCATTTTGATTTTTGACCGTTTTAAGATTTTTAAGTTAAGTAAGGAGCGCTTGTGTTGTGACATGTCCATCTACTCATCTTTTCAGTTCCACCTCAGCATTTTGGGAGATGAAATTACCAGTTCCCCATATAATTATGAATTACTAGTATGATTTTTTTTTTTGGCATCGAATTACTAGTATGATTTATGAAAATAAAATGCTAGAGTAAGATTTTCTATTTTCAAGAAAATTTAATATTGTCTATTCCGAATTAATCGAATCATAAGTCTAATGTTATTATTGGGTTTCACCAAAAAAAATGTTATTATTGGATATATCGAGGGTTTGTAATCTACTATCATTTACTTTACTTTAATGAGTAATGTTATTATAGACTCGAGTCTATAATAACATTACTCATTAAAGTAAAGTAAATGATAAATGAGAGCCATATTTTGATAATTTGTTGTACTACCAAATTTCTATAGCATCATATCTATACACAAGGAAAAAATAAAATAACCTGAAATTGAAGTATAGGCTGTCCCTCTATTTTGAGCAACATTGGTATGGTGGTTTGGTTTTTGCCTAATAAAAGACATATTTTGGAATGAAAAAAGAAAAATTTTAGAAAAGGGACTTTTTGTATTCGACTACCAGAAGACAAGGAAAGCTCAAAAAAATTGATCCACTCAATATATCGAAAAACAAAATCTGATTTTTTACAAGAAAGGGTATATTGAAAGCTTAAAATTTCTTACTTTCGGAGCCAACATGTATCTAATCCTTACTATTTCTTATGGAGAAAGAGACTTTTCTTAATCGTAACTCCTTGATTTTCTTTAGAAATTGAAATACACATATACTTGAATAAGATAAATGGACCCACTCAATATAGAAAATTTTATATATTAGTACAATAATCTATAGCAAATTGACCATAAAATCAAGCTGAACAATGCTTGGATTAATGAGGGTTTAGCATTGCTTGGTTTAATTGTAACTTGACTTGTTCTTATAATGCTATACTAGGGTAAGGTATAGATTTGGCATCTAAATATTTATGCATAATCAATTGCATATAATAACCCACCAAAGTTTAGGCATTATTATAAAAAGTAAAGTAAGGTATAGAAAAGTACTGTAGAACATATAATCAGCAAGGACCTATTGAAACAAGATGATAAGTAGTATATAAGATTTAATTTCCACTAATATTTAATAGCAAATAAAAGAAAACAGAATCACCAAAGAAAGAATATGCGTAGGCAAATCCAAGTGGCCGCAATAATAAAAAAGGCCCAATCAAGTTAATTCAAAAGACGTCATTTAGTCGTGAACGTCCTCCTCTGGCCCCAACCCAAAAGGCAAAAAGCCCTTCGAAGAGCCGAACACCCGAAAACCGCCTCGTGCCGGTTTCCTTTCCTCCATCATCTTCTCTCCTTTAAGACGCCGCTCTCTCCCATTGTCCGTACAGCCACCTGTCTGTTTCTCAGTCCCCCACCACCCGTCCCTTCCTCTCTCTCGCTCTCACACAGTCACCCTCTCCTCTTTCGAAATCCCTAAAAACTCGCAAATCTCCCAATGGCTCAAATTAACCCTCCCTCGAACCCCTAGAATCCCTTTCGTTCCCCCCCCCTTTTTTTTTTGTATATTTTGAAAATTGTTTATTTTACTCTAAACTGTTAAGAGTTAGTGAAGTGGAATGGATGGAGTGAGTAGCAGTAGCAACAGCCAAAACGATGCGTCGACTAGCGGCGGAGGATCTCAAACGGCTGCGCAACCTCAACCGACGCCGCAGCCGGTGGCAGTGCAGAGTGCGAACGCTCCTCCGCCCTTCTTGAGCAAGACTTACGATATGGTAGATGATCCTGCCACTGATGGAATTGTTTCTTGGAGCCCAACCAACAATAGCTTCATTGTTTGGAACCCGCCCGAGTTTGCACGGGATCTTTTGCCCAAGTATTTCAAGCACAACAACTTCTCGAGCTTCGTCAGGCAACTAAACACTTATGTATGTCTTCCCCTCCTTTTTTTTTGTTTGTTATTTTAACTTTTATAGTTGATTCGAATAATTAATGTTTGAAGTTACCTGAACTAGAAAATATTGGAAAATGTCAATTGCTTTTGTTTGAACTTTTCAAATGTTTGGGTTCGTTGTTGATAAATGACGATTTATTGCGGATGAAAATTTGCTCCAAATCGAGTTAATTGTTCTGGAATTGATCGGGGTGAGTGAGACTCCCTTCTGTGGTTTGCTGAGAAAATTTCGGGAAACAAAAACTATAGAGAGGACAAAGTTGTAGGAACAAGCTTAGGATAATTGAATGAGAGGTTGCTGAATATAAATTTTCTAGATTAGGGTTTACTGTTTGTTTAGGGTAGGGCTTGATTGAGCTGGCCAGGTTTATGAAGGAATCAATTAAATTCTAGCTAAAACTGTTGGTTATTCTGTTTCAAGAATTAAGGAAAGATACATGCCAAGTTATATTACTATTATCTAGTTGCTTTAGCTTTGAAAAAAAAGGATCAGAATTCTCCCTCAACTAAATATGATGTTATACTGGGGATTTGATGGCTTTGTTCCATTGTCTCCCAAGTCATAGAATTTGTGCGATTTAAAGTTTTAATTGTGCTTCTTCCTGGATTTTCTCAGCAACTAAATGGAGCAGAAAGGGGAAATTGGAAAAAGAAAGCAGGTCACATGTTTTTCATGACGTGGTCACAAGGTTATTAAGGATTTATTTGTCTTTTTTGTTACTGGTTATAATGATGTGAGGGGCATTTAATGGTAGTTGTAGGCAATGGTTAATATGAATATGTCGTTGAGATAATCAACTGGTTCTGATACTGTATAATCTACCACAGAATTAGACATGATCATCACTTTTGGGTCTTAAATTTCGAAACACATATGCAGAAAGTAGAATATCATGTATGCCTGCAGACCTTTGTCCCTTATATGAATGAACCTGACACATTTTAGGAAATATAGCTGCTTGGTTCTTTCTTCTCCATTAGGCTATGATCACTGTCGAATTAGGCCTCACGATTCCAAATAGAGTATTGCCTGTGGGGAAATGCTTTATTACGTAAACATTTACACTCAAAACTTCTAGAAGATGGTGGTAATTGTTTAATATTTTAACATTGCATTACAGTGAAGTTTACTTGAATTGTGTGGCTGTGTGCTACACCTTAATTTGAAAATTTAGTTGGATCTTTGCTGATGTGACAGCTTTATCATTATGGTGGATGTGAAAGCTATTCTTCTAATTGACAGTGAAATCTGCTTCATACCTAGTTCAGTTGCTTTGTATTGTTATGTTTCTATGTTCACTTGTGTTGGCATGATTGGAGTGTTTCTTTTGAGTTTCACTTAATGTGATGCCAGACATTGTGGTCTTTATATTAGGGCTTTTGGTGTTCTAGAAGTTTGCAAGTTTTTGTCATTTGCACATCATTGATTTATATTATTTTTAAGCTTCAATATGCCTTACAAGATGTGTGCAATGTTGTCAAGTACTATGTGTTATGGAAGTCTGCAAGTATGCCTGGCTATATTTTTTATTTTATCTTCGTTCTTCCACTTCGTCATAAGAAATTGAATTTTCAAATGTAGTAGTTAATAGAAGGTTAAAATCTTGTTTATTAAAATTTTGAGTGACTTTTAGCAAGCTTTCTATTTTGGTTTTAGTGAGGTTGAAAATTACTGAGCTAAGCTTGTTTAAGTTTTATTTGCACTCAAGCTCTAAGGTAGTCAAACTTCTCAGCTCAATTTAAGCTTTTTGTCTCTTAATGTTGTCTTCTTTGTGCTTATAACCTGTGTGAGAGGTTTTTCTATGAGGTTTCTCCTGGAGTGGCCATAGATTGTGCCCATCTTGGCCTGTTGTCAAGCTTGAAGGGTAGGCCTGGGCATATTAATTGAAACTACTTCCAAATACTCATTAGTGTCTGCATGCTTTTACAGATGGATGTCTGTATGACTGTACCCATGAACTTTGTTTAACTTTCCCCCTTATCTGTCTTGTTTTTGTGATATTGTTGGGACCAGAAATATTTAGATAAATTTTGGTATTTATGGCAATAGCAACTCCGCTGAACGATCTGCCAATTTTTCCGTACTTGTTCTTGCCTCTGTGTTTTAACAGGGTTTCCGAAAGGTTGATCCAGACCGCTGGGAATTTGCAAACGAAGGATTTTTAAGGGGTCAGAAACACCTTCTTAAAAACATTACCCGGCGAAAGCCTGCCCATGGGCACGGCCATCAGCAGACACAACAACCACATGGGCAGAGTTCATCTGTGGGTGCCTGTGTTGAGGTTGGGAAATTTGGGCTTGAAGAAGAGGTTGAGAGGCTTAAGAGAGACAAGAATGTGCTTATGCAGGAACTTGTTAGGTTGAGGCAGCAGCAACAGTCTACTGATAACCAGCTGCAGACCATGGTGCAACGTCTTCAGGGGATGGAGCAGCGGCAACAGCAGATGATGTCATTCTTGGCAAAAGCTGTGCAGAGCCCTGGCTTTTTGGCTCAATTTGTGCAGCAGCAAAACGAGAGCAACAGGCGCATTAGTGAAGCAAACAAGAAAAGGAGGCTCAAGCAGGATGGTATCATTGACAATGAGCATTGCACTCCTCCTGATGGACAGATCATCAAGTATCAGCCTTTGATGAATGAGAAAGCAATGCTGAGGCAGATCATGAAAGGAGATGCTTCTCCCAGGTTGGATTCTTTCAACAACAGTAATGAAAATTTCTTGATTGGTGATGATTTATCATCGCCTGGTGGAATAGATGGTGGAAACTCTTCGACCCGTGTATCAGGGGTGACTCTTCAAGAGGTCCCACCAACTTCAGGGCAGTCAACATATGTACCAACAACTTCAGCAATCTCAGGGCTTTGTCCCTCAGCTGCCATATCTGAGATGCAAACATCCCCACGTGCAACAACCTCTGAAAAGATGACAACAGCACCGTTTCCAGACGTGAGTGTACCGGTTGGAGCTCAAAAGCCATCATCCATACCTGTTCCTCAGGCAGATATAGTCATGCCCGAGATTTCTTCTATAACGGAAATGGTCCCAGAAACCATTGTTAATATCCCTGCAGAAAATTACATGGGGCCTGAAACTGGAAAAGATGGATTTATTGATCCCAGTACATTGGTTACAAATGGTTCTATTCCAATAGAACTTGATGACATAGGTTCTGATCCAGACATTAATGCCTTGCTGGAGAATGCCTTGCTGGAGAATCCTCATCTCTGGGCTGAGTATGACTTTCTTGTGGAAAGTCCCTCCCTTGAGGATATCGAACCATCCTCAATGGATGATAAAAGCAAAGGAAATGAAGCGCAGCCTATGGACAATGGATTGGACAAATCTCAGCATAATATGGATAAGCTTACAGAACAAATGGGTCATCTTGGATCAGATAACAAGATGATTTAATCTTGTGTAACAAAATGTTTCACATTGTCTTGAGGTGAACTAGAAAGTTTTATATTTATTAACTTTGATAATCACACATCCCTCTTATTTAAGCCAATTGGAAACTCAACTAATTCCTTAATTATACTTGGGTTTATAAATGTTCTTTTGCATACCAAGCCGAAGCTTTAAGTAGAAGTTGACTTGCTTTCTTATTAGCTTTGAAATTTGATTCATTTGGCATATATTGTTCGTACTCAATCTCTAACAACTCCAACTTAAAAATGCTACTAATGCACCGGATCTCATCCACGTTTCAACTCCGGAAGCGCACACTTTCGTTATTGTGGTTAAAGCAAAATAAGGCTGTTGCATGGTTTCACCCTCCATTTCGGATCGTGATCCTAATAACTCGAAATTCTGATACCGCCGGCACGTTCCCTTTTCATTTTCTGATATTATCAAAAGATTTTGATTGCTCAAATCATAAGGATTCAATCAATCTAACGACTTCTTTTTTCTCCCATTTATTTCGCAATTGGAACTTTAATTTTAGAAGCACATGTTTAACGATTGCCATGAAAATGGGCTTCTTGTTACTTATATGGAATTCATGAATGAACATATTTTAATTAAAAAAACACGTGTCAGTCCAGGAGCTGACAAATGCTGACATAACCCAAAGTCCCATAAATCATGAGATTGTCACACCCAACATGGCTCTGTTTTCAGATTGCATTTTAGAAGAGAAGAGAATGGAAAAAACACTTCTCACTGACATGAAATCGGAAGGCAAAACATAATTCCTAGTTACGATAAAAGAAAGAAAAAACGGTGCGTAAATGGCTCTAGTTAGGGAGAGAAGGCACCAACAGGGGCTCCGTCTATCCCTGCCACCACCATTACCGGCTGCTGATTTCCGGCAACAGTCTCACTATGCGGCGTTGCTCGCAGCCATCGGTCCGACATCTCCAGACATCGAAAGCCCGTCTGATCTCGAGAAACTCAGCGTTATTGGCCATGGCAATGGTGGCACTGTCTACAAAGTCTGTAACCGTACAAGCTCATCCGTTTACGCATTAAAAGTCCTCCGGTTCGATCAAAACGCGGCGGCGATAAGGCATCAGGCGGCTTGCGAAGCTGAAATCTTGAAAAGGGTAGATTCACAATACATCGTGAAATGCCACGCGGTGTTTGATACAATAGGAGGAGAGCTCTGTTTTCTTATGGAGTACATGGAAAGAGGATCATTGTACGATGAACTTTCTGTCAGGGTAAATTTACCGGAAGATGTAATTTCCGGCGTCGCACAACGAGTTTTACGGGGCTTGGATTATCTACACGGAATGCAGATTGTGCATGGCGATATAAAACCATCGAATCTACTGATAGATGGGAAAGGAGACGTGAAGATTGCAGATTTTGGAGTGAGTAAGATCGTCGTTGGCACGCGGAACGCGTGTGACACTTGCATGGGAACGTGTGCTTACATGAGCCCCGAAAGGGTTGATCCGGAGAGGTGGAATGGGCGCAACGCCGATGGTTTTTCCGGTGATGTTTGGTCTCTTGGCGTGGTGGTGTTAGAATGTTTCGTGGGTCATTATCCGTTGATTGGTTTAGGAGAAAAGCCTGATTGGGCGGCTTTGATGTGTGCTATATGCTTCGGAGAAAGGTTGGAGATGCCGGAAACGGCGTCGCCGGAGTTTAGGAGCTTTGTGAAAAGGTGTTTGGAGAAAGACTGGAGAAAGAGAGCGACGGTGGATGAGCTTCTTGGTCACCCATTTGTCAATAACAAGAAGTCCTGATGGAGGTTTCTAGTGAAGGATTAATAATCAATTTTGGAATCAGTTTCTTCAATTTTGCCAGATAAAAATAATCTATTCAAGATTTAGCTTTTTCTACCTCATTAATAGACCTTTGGTTTGCAATATTTGAAAGTCTCTGAATTTAGTCCTGCAGCTAATGGGGAAGTAGAATTGTAGAATTCAAACTAAAAAGCCATTCAGGACAGAAGGGACACTTAAGCAGTGAGCTGCTGGCAAATGATCTGAAATAGTATATGTTTAGGAGATATGTTGAAGATGATGACTTACGTTTATTAGCATAATAATAATTGGATTTGTAAACTAATTAAGCTTTTTTCTTTATGTTATTGCTGTTGATCATACTTGAAATTCCATATGAACTTTCGGTTTAGCCGAATCTTAGAACAATAATATAGCCTTCCGGTTAAACTACTGATAACACAAGAAACTTCTTTTGGGGCTATAAATTTCAATCTAGCAGTTAAATTGATGTACTATATTCAAGAACTCTATACTTTTACTATAACCGACTTGAAAGTAGAAAACCCACTGTAAACATAATTCATTTCATCACTGTAAAAGACTTGAATGCTATATAAATGATCATTTCAACTACTAATATTGATGTTCCAAAATCAAATGGAAGGAAAACTTTTCTGTCCTGTTTATCAACAACAGTAACAAAAGTTATATACTTGTAATCCTTCATTTATGCGTCAAAGAATCCATAATGAAGTTCGGCAATGTATCAACTAATCATTGTTGTTGATGGTCAAGGAACCTATATCTCTTCATTATGTATGAACTCCATTCTCAACCAATCTTTTGAATCATTTTGGTGGAGCCATGCTCCGATTCTTTGAGAGCTCCATCTGCTTCTTTAGAAGTCCACCTGGATTCAGTGAATTGGAATCCTTAACATTAATTGACCATATAAAAACACAATTGTAATGCAGTTGCAATTACAAAGGAACATGAATTGAAACCAAGAAGAGTTGGAAGTTAAATTCCAATGCCTAGCAAAAGAAATACCAACAATAATACTACTTCTCAAGACATGCCAGTTACCAAAGAATACAGAGCAGGCAAAAAGCAGGGGAAAGGAACATAGAGGCCTAAGGAGGAAATCTCAATTAAGCACAGGGGGTGGAGTGAGAATGGATTGCAGAACTTTGAGCAAGGGAGAGACAGTGGAAATGCAGAATGAACCAAAATATCAAACATTTAAGTCATTTAAAATTAGTGGAGCTGAAAATTTTAAGTGGGACATAATTATAGCCCGAGTAGTTATTGACAGTAATGGACAAGATGTTACAAAACTGAGAAGATGTTCAATGAATTGAAGGACTAACCAGGTCTTGATATCAGGTGAATGCGGAAACGGGGACCTTCAAACTTCCAGTTATCTTCATCCAAGGATTTAACCTCTTTGTTGAGTGCAGCCATCAAATCAGATTTTAGAACTGCAATGTAGAAGCAATAAGAGTTTGTTTTTGACTTTGACATGATAAATTGCAATCAAATGTCTATAGGAAAAGCCTTGCAGAAGTTAGGCCAGACAAGTGAACTTTCACATACAGAAAGCAGAGAAGTGAAGGACTGCAAAGTTGATAATCCTCTCTTTTCATTCTTCCCGTGGTTTCAGAAAGAGTAAAGACAAATGCAAAATCATTACTAAAGTACAATCAGACCCACCTAAAAACAAATTAAAGTAAGAAATTTACAGAAATCAACCAATAAATCTTCCCATTGAATTGAATTTTGAAACCTAAAAGAAAACATTTCAAAGCTATCATCATCAATCTCATTATTTGGATGTCAAAAACCCAAAATATCATCCACCCAGCATGAGTGCATGACCACAATCATCCACATTGGACACATTCTAAAATCTCACAAAAAGTATTGCAGACATGTAGCAGAAACCCAGAAACTATGAAATATAACATCATTATCAAATAACAGATCAAAACCCAAACACTTAATGCATAAAAAACAATGACCCAAATGGCTAAAGGCACAAACTTTAAACATAATAAATGATTCAAAAAGAGGAAGAAAAAAAACAAGGAAAAAGAAAGAAACAAACCCAGCATGGCCTCATCCTTGCGGTCTTGGATAGAGATAAGATTGGAAGGAAAATGGAAATCCTCCAAGGTAGCATTACTCGTTGCTCCTCCTCCAACGATGGCTGTTGTTGATACCGATGAGTTCGCCGGTGATGAACTATTCATTTTATTCAGTTCACTTTTTCCTTTCACACAGTTGAAAAGAATTCAAGGTGTTTTGAATGAGCAATCGATCAAGAAAAATTTTCTTGAATGTCAGCTTCTACAGTTTAGTTCCCAACCTCAAGCTTTGTTTAGATGGCTGGAACTCGAAAGATTCTTGTTTGGGTCACAGTTTGGGGGAGAGTTCAAACTTCAAATTGGAAACACAAACGACAGCGTCCTAAATAGACAGTTCGTAATTTACTATAATACCCTTCGTATTTTGGCAAAGGGGCTTCTTAATAGTTCTGTCTAAAAATGGTAATTGACTTCTCATACTTTCGATTTGTTTCTGGAAAAGTTTAAGCCCAAAGCTCTGATCTTTGAGTCATTCTAATTTTAATTTGACCGGTGAACTGCGATGTTCTTCCTTCTCCAAGCTTGCTTGAATCGTTGCTTTCATTAGAAAGAAAGGAAATTAAGGTCAGCTCTTTCTCAAAGTTTGTTTCTTTTTTCTTTTGTGTGTAGAATGATCTGATTTAACGCTTTGCCGCTGCATCTATCTTCTTTCATGAAATGCATCTCTCTCTCTCTTTCTCTGCAAGTTTTGATCATCTCTGGGTTGGGTTATAGCAATTTTCAATTTCTAATCTGGGTCATTGTTATTTTTCATAATGGAATTGCTAAGGTTGGAGCTTGGGGAAATTATGGAAACTTTTCAACTGATATTTTCCTTCCTAAATTTGCAAGATTGATGGATTTATTGGTTCTTCTTCTCTCATTTACTTTGTTTCCTTCATTTCAGTTACTCTATGCTATGGCAACTCGGCAATGTAATTTATTATACATTAAACAGAAACTGGCAATCCTGTGGATGTTCTTGTCCATTGCTTCCTCATTTACGCATGCCTTCTCATCTTTAACTGAGGTTAGTCGGATTTATGTTGTTAGAAAACCAAAGAAGATATTGAAATTCAGTTTCCACAATATATTAATCTAGGTTCTTGTTGGTTGAGGTTCCTGCGTAGATATCTTGCATTCCTAAACTTATACCTTTTATGATGTCAAAAAAAAAAAACTTATACCTTGTTAGAGCCAATGGCTAAATTTTGGAGGAATTCTGACATCTTATTATTCTTTAGGTGGAAATGAGTGGGGCATCTGAATCCCAGAACTCAGATGCCAGGAAATATATAATGAAGTCTTATTTTGACAAATATGAGAGCCTGCATGATTCAAATTTTGAAGATTTCATGGCACATGAACTTTCTTCCAGTTTGTGTGAAGTTTTTCCAGATAACCTAAATCTTGATGTGAAGCTATCGGTTCTGGAGCGCTCTCTGGTTGGTGAAGGTTCTCATCGTCATTTGTCATCATCGGTTAGATTGCAGATTGAGCCACAGCCCATTCCTAAATTGCCTAGTCATTCTTGTGAAGTTGTAATTATTCAAAGACTGCCTCTTGGAGTGTTTGCTGACCCATTTGAGCTAGAACATCTCCACGAGCGGAAAGGTAAAACAGCAATTGATTTTCCTTGCGAGAAGAGTAGACTAGTTAAACTAGGATTGCTGAATTATTATCTGTTTTTGAGGTTGATTTATGCATTCTTCTTGTTCCAGTGTTTAAGAATGTAGCTGTTTTTGGAGACACCGACTTAGAATTGCCCTCATTTCGGTCCAATCGATCTGTTGTTGAAGTACATATGGATGCCGGATCCAACATCTTGTCAGCACAGAATAATGAACTGGAGATCAGCATACAGCTCCCACTACACGCAAGATATCAGGTATCTGAGAGGAAAGAGTTTCAGTACTTAACTTTTCAAATGCTTTGTAGCAGATTAGCAAAAATATTAAGCTTTTGCATTTGTTTAGCTTTGTAAGAGAAATCCATTTCATAATCTGTTCTGTTTTTTGTAAAAAATATCTAAAACTTAATATTTTGCAGCCCCTAGATGAAAGTGGCTATTCCATTGTTGAAATCGGTGAACCTGATATAATGCTGAGCTGCAGCAAGGAAGAAAAGCAACATGAGAAGAGCTGTTGGTTCATGTTACCTACTGATGGTGCAAAATCTAGGATTGATGCCGTAGCATGGAGAATACCTTCTGGAATAAAGGCACATGCCAGACTTGTATCAGTTGTTACCTTTATTACAGCCTTCTTATCAACTTTTTCAATTGTGTTGGCATCTATATATTGTTCAGGTGTCAAGGTGTCCAAAAATATGAAACAATCCTAACAAAAATCAGTGTCTCCGAGACAAATTTGTTTTGTGGGATAGATAATGTATCTGTTCTGAAAGATTTTGACCACATTTCCTGAGTTTAATATCTCAAGTGTTGTTTAGAGGATTAATTTAGGAGTAAATACCCAAATACCCCCACTGAAGTTGCACGAAAAGGACAAATATCCCCCTAAACTTTTTTTTGCCTTTTTGCCCACTATGTTACAAAATCAGGACATAAGCATAAATTTAATTCAATGCGGCTCCACCATAGTTGATATGTTCCCTAACACAGAAATTGCGGGAAGGGACAGGCCAGAATGACAATTTAGCAATAAAGTATGGCACGAACTATATAATGCATATATATTATATATATTGATATATGAAAAACCAAAGAATTATAACTCTTATTACAGGACATTTCAGAAAGACCAAAAGGAACAATACCCGAAAACTGTGACACACCCTCGACAAACCCAAACACCAACTTCCAGAAAAGAGACCCCACAACAGTCCCCGCCCAAGGATGGATGACCCATGACCACATGCTATATACTACAACTAGAAGTGAACTCCAGTCAGCTGTGATGTCTTGCGAAACAACATTATCAAGTACATTAGCAAAAAGATCACCATGAGAAGATTCTCAAATTGGTTAATTGAGCATACGATCAGGCTGCAAGTACTATGATCACGATGAGAAGAACGATTCCAAATATCACCAGGAGCAAGCAGGTCTGCGCACAAAAATGTAAAGACATTAAATTAATACCTTGGAAAGATGATGGAAAGTATCTTTCACTGGTAAAAGTAACAAGCATAAATGGCCTTTGCATAGACAGTTCAGTGGATAATTAAAAGTATTAATCAACATTCCCAGTCCTAGTGAGCGAAGCTTCACACTGTGTCCCACTCTTCCAACTCAAAAGGGATGTGGGAATGTCTGTTATGATGTAACTTTACAGTTTACACCCAATGAAGGATCTATATTAAATGAAATGAAAAAGAGATCTGAGCATTGTAGGATACCAGAGAAGAATTTGATCTCTGGGTCTTTGCAGCTTTCACAAGATGGGATTTTGCCTGTACAGTGGCAGCCTGAGAATTCTCAATATGAGTCCCAATGTCATCTGCGGCATAAATTAACTTTCAGCAACATTTACTCAAAACTTTCAGCAACATGACCAAGAGGATCAGAAAAATGAAATTGAACTGAATGCAAAGATGAAATTCTTTACCAATTATGGTTCCTTGCTCATGAACTAGCACAGCAAGATCTTTGAAGATCTCATTCACCTCACCAATTTGCTGCTGAATTTCTTGAATTCCTTGTTCTCTTTCTTCAATGATAGCCTCATTAAATGCAATCTCATTATCCAATAGCAAGACCTCTTGCCTGCAAACAAAAAATACTCAAAAGCTAAATTCATGAGATATAACAATATCCAAACAGTCCACAAAAAATAATAGCCTTGAAATTCATAATCAAAAGCTACACGTCAAATGGATAGCTAGCAAGAATTTGTGAAGCAGAACTTTACCTTCTTGATTCCACAAGAAGGGCTCGCTGTTCGCCATTTTTATCTGAACCTACATCTATCTCACTGGCTGTATAGCTGCATATGACAGGGAAAAAAAAGACTAGTATAAGAATAACATGCAAAAGTCTACAACAGGATTGAAGCATAACATAAAGAAAATCACCAAAACATTTGCATTTGCAATCAGTAAATGGAAGAAAATTTAGTAATCAATGTGGATGTTCCTCAGTTCTTGTGTCAAAATTAACTTTGTAATGACTCAATTTTTCATGTATGCCATTGACACAAAATGCACTTTCCTACCCATCTATCTCCATGTAAACCCTCCTAAGATAGATACCTTGAAGGAAGAACTGCTTGGGGAACAAAAGGAGTGTATGCTGTTTCTCTTTCAGCTGCAAGCCGTTGAGCCTTCTGGAACTCTTTCAAAACTGCTTGAAAATCTTTTGCAAGTTTCGCATCTGTTATCTTTTTGCTTGCCTATAATCACAAGGATTTAAAAGGGCATCAAGTACTTTCTGATTGGAAAGGGGAGGGGGAGAGAGTGAGAGAGAAAGATTGAATAGAACAAAAGGAAACTTTATGAATAACAAGCACCATAGCATCAACTCATCATCTCCTCTTTACTTGAAAAATAAAAAAGAAGGCTGCTTGGTTGACATAATTAACCAAAAGAAAATAAACTTACACTAACTTCAACACGGTGATCTGTTTCACTAGCTTGTTTAAGTTTAGCCGAAGTATCCTTCACTAATTGCCCAATATGTAGCCTCGTTTTATGCCTGCCAAGGGAGACATGTCAGCTACACTTCCAAGTGATTTCCATACAGTCAAAATCACTTCATAAAATTGAAAAGAACTGATTGGCTATACGATGATGCAGACTACAAGTGATCAAAAAATATCAACCTTGAATTTAAGAATTATTATCATAATTATCCAAATGAAAACGATAAATTATCTAGCTTTTTCCAAAAACAAGTCAAATTACAACTGACCAAGGGCATTGTTTATCATCCGTAAATCTAACTGAAACTCCATTGAGGCTTAAATCAACGCAATTGAGCGATATTAAGCCACAATTATGTGAATTTCAAATCAAAAAGCAAAAGATGATCACATGCAAATCACGTGATCGTTTAAAATTGCAATGAAAGCCACAGAATTGAGTAATACTCACAGCTTTTCTCGGAGCTCAGGCGTGTCCTTAGGAGTGCCGAGGGTATTGACAAGTCGCTGGAAGGTGGAGACGGCGGTGTTGATCTGGAAAATGCCAGAAGCCACTGCTTGCGTAGCATCTTGCTTACCGTTGATCAGATTTTTCCTCGACGCGAATGGCCGTCCGGCTTCCAGATCTTGAAAGCTCATGATTGCTGTCTCTCAATTATTATACGTCTCCCTCTGAACCCTAACTTTCTCGAGAAAATTTTGAGATGAAATTTTCTTGAGAAAGGGATGGCGGAAACGAAAATAACAGGCGAAAGGGGTTAGGGAGAAGAACCGATGGGAACAAGGTGAAAAAAACGGGACCTAAGAACAGGGCGAGGATTGAGGGGACAGAGCGAAAAAGAAAGAGAGAAAACAATTTGACATCTTTTTTAATAATAAAAAAATTAAAGAATATAAATACGACTACAACAACACTACTGTTCTTTTTTCTTTCTTTCTTTTTTTTTTTCTAAATTGGAAAAGAAATCATTATCGTGCGAAGCGGTTTGTTTGGTATTTTGTTTGTGTAGGCGCGTGCTTGATTTAAAATAAAAATGGAAATTTATATTTGGAAATTATTCGGGTTTATTTGATTCCGGCGAACTGATGTTGACGGGAGATGGGACACGTGGGCGATGAAGAGTGGACACTATGATGAGTTGTCACCCAGTGGGTTCAGTGATTTTTATTGATTAATCCTTTTTTATAATTATTTTTCGTGGGATAATTCATAATTGATTGTGAAAGCTGCAAAAATGAAATAATTAACGGCTCAAGTTGAGCTTTGCAAAATGTATCAAACTTCAAATTAAGGCTGGCTATCTTTTTCTTTTCTTTTTTCTTTTTCTTTTCGGTGAAAGGCTGGCTATCTATTTGAATTTTGAAGCTTATAATGTACTCTTACGATTTGTCCATGAGTGAAAGTTATCCAATTGTTTTGTACTTAATGTGGGTTCTCCTTCCTTCTTTTATGAAGTTTTTTTGATAGTGATTAATGAGTATATAATAAGGAAAATAATAATACAATCAAAACATGAATTCATTAAACATATCAAAATTATTGATTGGTACTCTCTAATCTCTATTCTTATATTTGCAAGATAAGACTTACATGCAAATACTATCTCATCCGCTTGACACTTTGAGTCTATTTCGATATTAAGATATAATCTATACAAATGGAAAAAAACTATCCTTATACATATTTTCTCAGTCCATACGACTCACAAATGATGATGCTTCTATATTTTGTATATAGAATAATTTTTTTTTATCAGACTTACATATCGATTTTCAAGAGAAGTATATGGAAGCTCAAATCCAAATGTTTTCCATCACAAATCAAGTCTTTACCATCTTGGTCAACCCCAATAACATATATAACTTCTGTTATTAATAATTTATTTAAATTATCCCCTTTATTTAATTCCATCTTATAAAAGTCTTATGCCTAAGCTTACATTATTGAATATATATATATATATATATATATATATATTTGGACGGTTGATTACCAATTATTGTTCATAGTTAATTAAAAAATAATTTTGTTAGTTAATTAAAAAAAATTGCATGGATATAGTACATGATATTCAGAATTTTCATTCCAATCAAATATCTATTTCTATGCTCAAAACATCGAAAATTTACAAACACAAACCATTATCATCATGAAAGCAACAAGTTAAGCCCAACAAAACACATAAAGGGGTACAAATCTCACACACGATTACACAAAATCCATGATGGTCAATGGCATTTGGATTAGCTCACAACCTTATTGCCAACAACAAAAATTGAAGAAATTAGAGCAATTTTGCTGTTTTTGAGTTCCTCTGCAGTTGATAGGTGTACTTAGGCATGGACTAAAACAAGTCATTTCTCTACGAAATCGGCTTATGGCAATTTGGCTAATTTGTTCACCGCAGATGGTTTGGCATATAAATGTGATTGGATTTGGAAGTTACATACTACAGAGAGAACTAGATTCTCTTTATGGTTGGTATTCTTTAATAAATTGAATACCAATGTGGTGCGTAGAAGGAAAGGTTTAAAAGCTAATTCATCTTGTAAGTTATGTAATATGGCTGACGAATCTATTGAGCACATTTTGTGGTCATGTCCGTTTGTACACGACATTTGGGATTGTATTTATAGACGGTTTGGACTTCATACGGGGTCGTCAGATGATTTTCAGAATTAGCTACAAGTGAATGTTAGGAAGGTGGCGCCTTCAATCTGAAATGGTCAAATACCCTGGAGTATCCTATTTGTCTCGATTTTATGGAATCTATGAAAAAGTCGGAACAGATTTGTTTTTGAGGAGGTGGTGCCGAATGCAGAAGGGATTCTTCAGTATGCTACCTTGCTTGCAAAGGATACTATGATGGCTTTCCAAGTGCTGGCAAACCCAAGAGTTAACCCGCCACGCCTTATCAAGTGGTTGGCTCCTCCACCAGGGTTGTGGATTTTGAATTTTGATGGTTCAGTACGGTTTGGGGATGGTCATGTTGCGGCAGGAGGGTTGATTTGTGACTCTCATGGTAGTTGGGTTAAAGGTTACATGATTAACATTGGTACTACTAATAGTTTATGTGTAGAATTATGGGGAGTGAGACATGGCCTAATTTTGGCGAAGGAAAGGCAAATTGACATACTGATTGCCGAACTTGATGCTGCAGTGGTTGTACTTTTCTTACATAGTCAGGTTGATTTGGCTCATTCATGTTATACTCTTGTCCGTGACTACCTGGAGCTGATGAAGGGTGGTTGGATAGTAGAGGTTCAACATATCTGTCGTGAAGGGAATCACTGTGTGGATGCGATGGCTTCTATGGCCCATGCGACTCCTATGGGGGGTAACCTGGTTTCCCTTTGTTAATGGAGGATAGGTTCGGGATTGGGGATTCTGAGACTATAATTTATGCTTGTTCACTTCTTTTGTAGGAAAAAAAAATAGTTAGCACCACATAGCATGGCCAAGTTAAAAGTTGTGAGGTGGGTCCAACCATAAGGAGGGTGAGATCCAATTGAGAAATAAAAGGTCCAGTGGAGAGAGTCCACAGTCGCGTCCAGACCCAATAAACACTCTCATTAATTTCTTCATTACAACAACCGGAATCTGTCTGGGCCTAAGACCACGACCCGTAATTATTGCCTCGACCCTCGAAACAAACGATTTTTCTCCCTCTCGTTTTCTTTTCCAGATTTTTTTCTCTCTCTCGCACGTGCTACGAGAAACGATTGCCGGCGAGCTAAGCCATTTTCCATTCCCATCTCCCATTTTTCTCTCCTCCACAGTCCCTCTCCCACCCCTCGCACGTGTGCCCGATACCTCTTTACTGTCGCCCCTCTTATAAGTAAACTCCCTCTTTCTTTCTTCCTTTCTTTCTTTACACAAAGACTCCATCCATTGGCTGAAGTTCATCATCTTTGACCCTTTCACCATGTCGTCGGTTAGTTCTTTTCCTTTCGTTTAATTTCTTCTTCTTGGATTTGTTTTGGTTTTTATTATAAGGAACAATTTACATCTTCTTTCCTTGCAATTTGTTTGTTTAAATCTGTATGATCTTTTTCTTTTATTTTTCGTCGGTGTATTTGTTGATCCCAAGAAGTAGAACAACTTTGTGCGTAATGTAGTGTAAGGTTGAAAGAATTCTTGGGAGGATATGATATTTGGGTTAATGGGTTATATTCAGATTTCGATTTGCTTTTTTGAAATTTGAAAATGGTTCTGAAACTTTGTTTTGTAATTAGATGAGCTATTGAATGTTAAAAGCATGAGGCATTAGATATAAACAATTGAAGTTAGTATCAAGGAAAGATTTCTGAAAGTCATTCTTTTGTATTGTAATTTGCAGATTAAAACAGTTAAAGTCAGCAATATTTCTTTACGAGCAACTGAGCGAGACATTAAAGAGTTCTTCTCCTTTTCTGGTGATATCCAATATGTTGAAATGCAGAGGTTGGTTGGTTGCTATTTTAGTTCCTATCATCCTTTTTTCTTCTAGTATTACTTTTTTTATGGGTGTCAAGCTTATTATACACTTATGCAGGGATGATGAGGCATCCCAAGTTGCCTATGTTTCCTTCAAGGATACCCAAGGAGCTGAGACTGCTGTTCTTCTTACGGTAATTTCATTGCAGACTATAAATCAGTCTACTACAATGTCTCTTTTCTTATCTTTATTGCGTGGAAATGGTTCTTTTCGTGTATTTGTTGATAATAGAAGACAAACTGCAGTGTGAATTCTTGCCAGATTGTGCTAATTTTGAACAACTTATGATCTGTTGTCAACATGTATAGCTTGTACTCTTTAAATTGAATGCCCTTACTTTCCATCTGGGGTTTTGTAAAATAATGGGCACCTTCCTTTCTTGAGAGTTGAGACCATGTTTACTTTTACTTTTATCCTTTTCAAAGCTCTAGAATCCATAAATTATATGAGGAAAAAGTATCAAAGCCCCAATGTAAAGATGTGCAGTAAGCCTGTTCTCCTAGAACTAGATGCAATGTCAAACAGCCAAACAGGACTATAGTACCTTACTCTGAAGTATATGGCGATATGATGTGCTTTCTAGAAATTTATACTTACCAGTATATCAAGTTGTATTGGATTGCTTGACAGACCTGTATTCACGTAGTAAATGTGGATTGCCTAGCCAACACTGTTCTTTCTCTTTGTGGTATATTATTGAGATAAGTGATTGAATACTTTTGATTCAGGGAGCAACAATAGTCGACCTATCTGTCAACATTTCTTTAGCTCCAGACTACGAGCTGCCTCCTGCTGCTTTTGCACCATCTCCCGTAAGTGCCACTCTCCGTAGATAGTTTAAGTGCTAGAACAAAACTTACATATTTATCCATTTGTTCAGGAAACACAAAATAAAGCTCCTGGTGGTGCTGATTCTGCTTTACGAAAGGCAGAGGATGTTGTTACTGGCATGCTTGCTAAGGGCTTTATATTGGGCAAAGATGCAGTCAACAAGGCAAAGACCTTTGATGAGAAGCACCAGTTAACATCAACAGCTTCAGCCAAGGTAGCTTCTTTTGACAAGAAAATTGGTCTCACTGAGAAGATATCTGTTGGTACTACTGTTGTTAGTGACAAAGTACGAGAAGTGGATCAGAAGTATCAGGTGTCAGAGAAAACTAAATCAGCATTTGCTGCTGCTGAGCAAAAGGTTAGCAGTGCAGGATCTGCCATAATGAAGAACAGGTATGTATTCACTGGAGCAGCATGGGTAACAGGTGCTTTCAATAAGGTTGCGAAAGCCGCAGGTGATGTTGGCCAGAAGGCAAAAGAAAAGGTGGGAGAAGCTGAAGAGGAACGAAAAAGGAAAGTGGTCGATGACTTTGCACAGATTCACCTATCTGAGTCCCCTAAAGATTCTGCACCAAGCGAACAACAACCTTCTAAGCCTGCTCCTGCTCAAGGATTAATCCTTTGATCTGCCGCTTCTGTATATAGTTGTCAAACTTTGGAATTCAGTTCTGTTATCTCTTAATTAGATTTCCTTGTTTTTTCAATGAGGAAATGGTGAATGTAGGACAAATCTATCCCATAGCATTTCATATAATCAACTATCTTCTTTGCCAGAATGCTGGATGAATTAAACATTACATTGTTGGGTTTTAGCCTTATTTGGTTTTCTATTGTCAAGGCTGTGCCTGTGCGTCTTCATTGATCAGTTTTATCTTGACAATTATGTTCCTTCTGATTGGGTTTATATGTCTAAATGTATGGATGAATGTGATCGTTTCCTTTCCTTTGGTTCTCAAAAGCCCTCTATCCTGAGAAAGTGCTACCTTAAAATTTGATAACCTTGGGTTTTCAACTTTCTTAAGCAAGAGGTCAAGTGTAAAACTATAAACTATAGGTTATTATTGTTTTGGTACTGACCCTCCGGTATTTAGTGATCACATTGTGCCCTAAACTAATCCGGAGTCGAGTCATGTCGGACCGATGGATCCTATATGGGAAAGCTTTTCTAGTATCTGCTTTCGTCATTCACAAGACTTGAACACGAAACATTGTTTAAAAGGCATTATAGCTTATTTATTGTTGGTTATTAAAACCCCAAATTGAGCTTTTAGCCGTCATTAAAACCAAAACCAAACAAACGAAAATGTTGCATTTCAGCCCATTATTAATTTGTTCTTCCCCCTTGTGTTTAGCCTCCTTTACCTTTCGGCCCACGCCCCTAAAACCCCAATTTCAGAAACCCAAGGCCGACGCAGCAAAAACCTCCCTTAACCCCCAAACGCGACTCCCTTGCTCTTGCAAACACTGGTGAGAGTGGCCATGGCAATGTTGATCCACCGCACACTATCCAACAAAACCCTCCACCTCCGCTTCTTCTCCCAAGCCGCTATCGCACTCGACCAATCACCGTCACCGACGTCTCCATTTACATTGACCTACCTCGAAGGCTTCCCCAAGCCCGACCCTAAATACAACGAGACTATACTCGCCATTCCACGCGCCACCTCCGGCTCAAGCATCTCTGCCAAAGAAAGAAAAGCGGGTCGAGTCCCCAGCATCGTGTTTGAGCAAGAAGATGGGCAACATGGAGGCAACAAGAGGCTCATTTCTGTTCGGACCAATCAGATCAGAAAATTGGTTACCCATATGGGGCAATCCTTTTTCCTCTCTAGGCTTTTTGATCTTGAGGTTCGCTCGGAGTTTGGGACCGGTGATTTGATTGAGAAAGTCCGGGTTCTCCCCAGGAAGGTAATGGCCTTTTTGGGTTATTTCCTTATTTACTTCATTAATCAAATTCCCCCTTTGTTTTTGTAGTCTTGGGGTATTTTCATTTTCCTTTAATCAACTGTATTTTCCGCTGAATTTGAATTTAATTCTTTTAAAATCAATGTTTCAGCTTCATTTGCATGCGGGGACTGATGCACCTCTAAATGTGACTTTCATAAGGGCGCCTTCCCATGCTTTGTTGAAGGTGGATGTTCCTCTTGTGTTCAGAGGAGAAGATGTATCCCCCGGACTCAGGAAAGGTAAAGAGTTGCCATGAAGTTTTCTCTTGTTTATATAATCTCATTGGAATTTTACCTAATTGAATGATACTTTTGTCCATGATCATTGTCAAATATTATTGATTACACAATTGGTGATTGCATTTGATTGTATGATTAGTTTGGACTCTGCTGACTTATGGTTTATTTAAATTCTCAAGAGTTTGGAATTATGTGTGTGCGCAAAGATATCCAAGGGCTTTGGTATTAAGAGATGTAGCTTTGTGTGCGGCATAAAAGTTTCATATGATAATCTCAGTAACATAGCGAATCTGTATATTGTGCATATCACAAGCTTCCTCTGGTACATATAACATAGCGAAAATTGTTGGCATTAATTCCTATCATTGTATTAAATGATTTCCATTTAGACTGGTGTAGATTATTTGATGTGATAACTAGCTAAGGTTTAGCCGTTATCAGTCCTTCTTTGTGCTCACACTTCCAAATTAGTTTTAGATGGAAGGGAGCTAGTAACATGACTGTGTAGAGTGCCGTGTGAAGCTTATTGTGCGAGACTGTCAAATAGTATTTCTTTTTAATTTCTTCTTATTCATTGAATTGTATTATAGATCTATGCTTTACCATGATGAACTTATCGAGCATATTGGGCAGCAGGAAATTAAATATTCTCACATCTAGCGCAGACTTGAGCAAATCTGATGTTGCCTATACATAATCCATACATTAAGGCTTATCCTAAACTATTCTTAGGGTGTCTCCTCCTCAAGTGATAATATTCCTCCTGCGCTAAAGAAGTTGTATATGAAGTTTTTTCATGTTGCACCCTGTTACTTTGTTTCTATGTGAATCTAATTTGTTTCATTGCCTTATTGTTATAACTAGTACATTTCTCATCTATGTACGTTTATGTTACTTGTTTAAATCATTATCATGGCAGGGTTGTACTTGAATACTATTAAGAGGACTGTTAAGTTCCTATGCCCAGCAGATATCATTCCTCCATATATCGATGTAGATTTAAGTGAGTTAGATGGGAACCAGAAGTTGGTGATGGGAGACCTCAAGTTTCATCCAGCTCTAAAGCTTATTCAGTCAAAAGATGAGCCTGTTGTTAAAATTGAGGGAGCAAGAATTTCAGACCAACAGAAGAAGAAATAAGAACTTTGTTCCGGAATTTGGCAAGCTTAGTATTAACAAAATTTACCTCCACTTTGTGAATGGGGTTTGGTGTGCTGAAATATGTGCTCTCACTTCTCATTGTTCACAACATTTGTAATGATCAATGGAGGACCAAGCATGCAGTGGTAGAGTGACTTCTTTATACATTTTTCTTCATTTTGCCCTCCTTTGGGTGGGGTGGAAGTCACTTGGGGATTCAAAATTTCCGGATAGTGAACCATCTACATAGCCTTTGATTTTGCTGTTCTTATTGCTTCGACTCTGATATACTTTTCCTATTGAACTGTAGTTCTTAGAATAGAAATTTAGTATTCCAACTACTGCTTATGTATGGTTTTCATCAATAATCATCTGTGCGTGTTACAAACGATGAAAGATGTACGATAGAACCATTGTGTTGATGTAGTTTTGAGAATTTCTCATATATTTAATTATGTTTTTGTCTTATTGAAATCACGCATGTCCATGGCTTACTTCTGGTTTATATATATTTACCTTCAGCTCAGCAACAGGGCAAAGAAAGCTTCGATGAGCTTTGGTATCAATTTGGGAGAGTTTGAAGTTCTCCAATTTGATTTGATTGTTAATATCTAGTCCAAGAGGGTTTTAGACCAAAAAATAACAAATTAATGGTGCAGACCATGCATTTTGCACTAATTAATGAATTTTTGAAAACATGGTATCTTTCACCAAACAAAAAAACATGGTATCACATAGTAATTGCATAACACACAATATAATAAGGATCCATCATTAATATTTGCACATATATTGGCATGACAGGGATTTATTGTGTCATAAGCAAGAAATATATAACACTAGAAAAATATGAAAAAGAAATCTCACCAAAATTAAGTAAAAACATAAGTAAATATGATCAACTCTATCGAAAACTAGCACTCAGGTCAGGTGGAAAATGGAGTGGTTTCATCAGATTTTTAAGATTCCAATCATCTTTCTTGGAGTTTGGCTAGCACCATTTCTAATGCTTGTAGTAGTTGCAGTTTCATTGTTTATTAGGGTAGTTGTATATGAAGTTGAAGATGGACAGGTATTTTTATATATACATACATAAATTAAAACCGAAAGCTTCATTTTTAAGGATGACAAATTCGAAATAATCACTTTTTGTTCTTGAATTAACATGCTTTTTTTTTTAATGTTTGATTTTGGCAAGCAGCCATTGATGATATTTCTTAAGCACATAGGCGATCCACGGCTGCTTCTTGCAGTAACAATCTTGTTTTTCACCTGGAAAAAGGTTACATGGTCACTTGCTTTTATGTTGTTGGGGTTTTTACTTGTATCAATGGCTTTTGACATGAACATGCAGGATTGGGAAGATCTTGGAGAAATTGGCACCCAACTATTCTACTTTGCAAGAGAGGTTGTTCTATAAAATGACATGATTAATCTTAATATATATATAATATAATAGCAAGAAATTCCATTGATCGATCCACTGCCAAATCAAAACAGAGCATGCAATAATAGGAATAATTCAATTTTAATTCGGATTTTGAAACAACTAGGAATCTACTGCTCATGATATAATCGGTCAGCTGCCGCTTTATGTGATTATGTGGGGTGTTTAATTCTTGTTCTGCACTTGGTGTTCATTCTGGATAAAGATAGAGTTCATCGCCATCGACAGTAGGGAACATTGGAAAGAGACCTACTGCGCTGCCATGCCATTGGTCTTAAAACAGTGTTGTCCTTCTTTTCTTTTCATTCTGAATTCTATCAAGTTGTTTTCATATTAAGTTTGAGAAACACATGAAAATCGGCTAAATAGCCCTTTTGCCCCTTGAACTTTGCAAATTTGGGATAAATTGCCCCTTAAACTTTAAATTGTGAAACTTTGCCCTTCTTAATTTGTAAAATCAGGTCAATTTACCCCTAACTTGATGGTTAACTAACGGATTCCGTTAAGTCCCATAAAATTTGCTGACGTGACAAACTTTTGCTAATATGGTATTTCCACATCAGCGAATTTTATGGGACTTAACGGAATTCGTTAGTGAATCATTAAGTCAGCGGTAAATTGACTTAATTTTACAAATTCAGGGGGCAAAGTAGCACAATTTAAAGTCCAGGGGACAATCTGGCCTAAATTTACAAAATTCAAGGGGTAAAGGGGCTATTTAGCCCATGAAAATCCAACATATATTTAAGATTTGTTTTTGTTTTTTTTTTTTTTTAACTAACCCTTCGATATCCGGTAATCACGTTAAGTTTCGACTGAGAGGAGTCTCTCCCACTACTTGTTCAAGATTTGCTTATGTAGATGTAGTGGAAACTACACCTTCAAACTCAAAGCTTAATAAATCTGAATTTCACTCGCTAACGTTTAGTAATTACCAAAGTTTTGGGTCACAATAATCCAAGCCCATTAATTGAGGCAATTTCTCAAACCAAAACATTTGGTCCACTAAACTCGGTTCTGTCCAGAAAGCTGATCAAAAGTCCAGAGAAAAGGAGACAAGACGATGATGGCACAAGCAGGATAAAGACCGGCAGTTTTCAAATTCAATCAATTATTAACAACTATTAATATTGAAAGTTAGTAGCAAAAAGAAAGTTAATATTGAAAGTTAGTTTTCAAAAACAAAATTATATGCTAAAATATTAATAATATATCACCAAACCATGCATTGGCTCCATCCCCATCTCCATGTCCCATGTCCCAATTCAGAATGTAAGTTGTCCTCTTCGATCTTCATCACACATATTTGAAATAATTAGTTTATACACAAGTAGTCATTTTTTAATATATTTCAGCCTCACAAAGTCTTTCTTTAATATATTTTTACCAAGCAGGCAGGTTCACAGAGGTTAAGCAATTAATTGGTAATTTTCCTATAATATTTGAAAATGGTAATGATCATGCTAGTTTCCAATTTCTATATAAATCATGTACGCATGGCTGCTTGAAATGCAAATTAAACCCATATCTTAAATAAGGTTTGAGAAGACTAGACAAAAAGTTATGGAAAAAGCTTCCATCAAGTTTGGTTTCTTAATAATAATGGTTGTGTTCATCTCATCCTGTAAGTCTCTCTCTCTCGATCGCTTGTTTTTTATTAATAGCTATAGCTAGGTTTTTTATACGATCGAATAGTGTAATTTAGATATTTTTGTTTGATTTTTTTGACAGGTAATATTAAGGCGGCGTGGTGCAGGCAGCTTGAATGTTGTTGGTGTGAATCTTGTATATGTGGTTGTCGTTCTGAAATTCCTAATTTCTCCACTAACCTTGATGATCAATTATCTAGTACTCTTACTGCAAAGAAGACTTTGCCAATTGGGCCATAGCTGTTAGTGTTACCTTCATCTGTGCGCCCAAACTAGCTCCAATTCCTTATGGAATTTATAAATAAAATGCTAGCAGAGGGGAAGCCGCCTCTCCTCTCTTTCCCCTTCTCCCTCTCCTAGTTTTTAGTTCTCGTTAGTGTTTCGGCTACTCCTCCTCCTCCTTGGTTGTCACGCCAAGGGGGAGGAGGAGGATTTCGTTTTTGTTAATTTCTTTATTTTCTAATAAAGGTCCAGTTTTTATTTGAGTTTGTTTTTGAGTCAGTTTGAGTCAGTCAGTTTTTTCGAGTCAGTTTTGAGTCTAGTCTCAGTTCGTTTCGAATCTGAGTTATCCAGTCTGAATTTTATGATGGTTTTAAACATGATCATCCTTTTATTTACTCAGATTTGTGGTAAAATCGTTGTAATCCTTGGACTTTTGCACATTTACGTGCTTCAATTATCATCATATATAATAATATTATCATTGCCTTTCAAAAAAAAAAAAAATCGTCGTAATCCTTTTCTTTTGGGTGCAAGGAAGAGATCTGTCAATCGAATCAATCACTTGATCATCGTTGATCAAAGCTTTTTGTTTGGAAAAACAAGCGACAACGAGGTGGTGATGGGCGTGATAGCGAGACATCAACATGATTCAGAACAGACGTTTTGGATTTCCAAGGAAGATCCAGTTCTTCAGGTGTAAAAAGTAATCGTTTATATGGTTTTATTGAGATTTGATGTAATGAAGGATGATATTCCTAAAATTATTGTAAACTCAGTTACATGAATGAAAGTTATCTATTTTTCAAAAAAAAAAAAATGCTAGCAGAGGGCTCCAATCTGGATATGTATATATGTTTTTGTTCTTCTTTCCTTTTCTTAATTTGTTCTGGTTTATGAGATGTCTCACTCTATTTTTGTTATTAAGTATAGTAAGCTAAGGTGTACCAACAATAGTAGAATTTCCCCATTTTAAAGTACTCCAACCCAACTTGATCCGAATTTAAAGTCGTGATCTATGTGATTATTCGATATCAAGTTAAACAAGTTTTTACAGAATTGCAATTGGAGGCTCCAAGGTCCAGTTTATAAAGCAGCTGCAACTTATGAAGAATTGAGGCTCAAAACCTCTAAAGTAGCTTGGGAGAAGCTTATCTGGTTTAAATTCCATGTACCGAAACAGTCTATGATTTCCTGGATGTTAATTCAGGACAAACTTCCTACAAGAGCAAGATTAGCCTCATGGGGCATTGCTGTTGAAAATTTGCAGTGCTGTTTTTGTGACAAAGAGCTTGAAACAAGAGATCATCTGTTCTTCTCTTGTGCAGCAACGAAGACAATCTGGTCTAGAGTTCTTTCCACATGTGGTTTTTCCAGAGTTGCGCAGGATTGGAACTTTGAGTTTTCTTGGGCAATTGAAGGGCTTAAAGGATCTGCATTGCTGACTATTATTCTCAAGTTAGCTTGGAATGTTTATTGATATAGTATCTGGAGAGAGAGGAAGCACAGAGTCTTTGGCAACAAATCTCGGACAGCAGAGGAGTTGTTCAAGGAAATTGCTGATACTATTAGATACCGTTTGCATGGTTTAAAGAAAGTAAAAAGAGACTATGTAAACATTAAATTGTGTAGATGTTGGGACCTTAATATCCCTAGTTTACTTTGATGTTTTTCTGATTTGTTCTTCAGTTGTGTTGTTTTGTTGAAGGTTGTTGTAAACTGTTTTGATGTTGCAGCTTTGCTGCTCTCGGATAAATAAAATATTTACTTATCCAAATAAAAAGTTTTAGACAAATAAATAATGGTGCAAATCACGCATTACACTAATCAATGAATTTTCAGAAACACGGTACCGACACATAATTATGTTCCATCATTATTTGCATATATATTGGTATGGCAAGGGATTTATTGTATTCCCTTGTCCCATAATATAAGTCCCCTTTTAGAAGCTTTTTTTGTCCCAATTTATAAGTCCCTTTATCAATTTCAATGCATATTTTTTAGTTATTTCCAAAACTATCCTTGGTAGTTAAGAGGATGAGTAGGAGGAGAGAGAATTAGTGGGGAAAAAGAATAAGGGTAAATATAAAAGGTAAATGTAAAAGTACATAAAATTTAGTGTCATAACTAATTTTCTTAATCTTGATGATATAGTTAAAAGGGACTTATATAATGGGACAGGGAGAGTATCATTTTTAAAAAATATTTTTTTTAAAAGTATGAAATCTCTTTAAAATCAGAATAATTTCCTATATATCCAAATATATATATATATATATAATAAGAATTCAATCTAAAGTTCTAAACGAAATTATATATATTACATGCTATTACAATAATATATACAAGTGGATTGGCCCGCGCTGACGCGTCGGGCGTTCAGAAATCTAGTTCTTTAAACAATTTCCTATTCGAATTAAATTGTTTGATGTATAGGAAAATTTGAAAGTACTATGATTTTAAATGTGTTGCATCTTTAAAAGGCTATATTATCATTGAGCATATGCCCTAAAATTAGCAATAAATAGTAAATATTAGTTTGTATATAGACAGGTGCAATAACTTCAATTTTGTTTCCTCCTCTAAAGTGTGTAGCACTTAAACAAAAACTAAGTTTACTCTCTTCTTCATATGGACATTTAGAAATTGTTATTAGTTGTTTGATAAGACATTGCATCACTGGAAACAAATGGTTTGTGATCTCTTAATAATTCACAAATTGCATCTTTGGCTAAGTTAACATATTGAAAAATAAATCAATAACTTGATTATTAATCATCTTCAATTTTGTTATCAAATTAAAATAAACCCTATTTGTTATGTTTTTGGGCTGGCCAATAAGTCCATAATTTGTTTTCTAAAAACAGTCTTGTCTATAATGAACTGATCATATCATCAGTATAGGATTTAGCCTTAATTTTACTTAGAAATTTTATATCAGAGCTTTTAAACGTTTATGTTGCTAACCCACTAATGTTACAATTCTAAACTGTAATTCATGGGTTGAATAGCATTAATAGACATCGTTAAAAAGGGCTCCTACACAGCATAGACATTAGCTAAGTCTTGAAAATTCTCTGTAAATTAAGAAATACTCAACTCAAATCATAGAAAATTCTTTGTAAATTAAGAAATACTCAACTCAAGTCTTGATTCTTAGCTATCTTGTCTAACAACTTTGTTCTAACTTAAAAGAAAATATTATTTATTTTATAGAATAATTAAGTAGAGATATGGGGATAGGATTTATTATAACATTTATTGTGTGAAAGAATAATTAAGTAGAGATAGGGGGATAGGGTTTATTATAACATTTATTGTATGAAAGGAAATGGATAATTACAAAAAAAGGTTCAAAGGCAAGAATTGCCTAGAAACTAACCTAGGGTCTTTTTAGTAATTTGGCAAATGAGAAAAGACAGAAAAGGACAAAAGAAGTTCAAATGGAGCCTCCTCATCGATCCTCAAAAGGGACGTTTAGTAATTTTATTGGGTGTTTCAAATAATATGTAGTATATATATATATACACATCACCAAACCATGCATTGGCTCCATCCCCATGTGGCCATGTCCCAATTCAAATTCAAATAAAGAACTAAAGATTCTGGTCAACTTCAATATTTAATTTTGTGTAACATATTTGAGATAATCAGTCATAAGTAGTACTTAATTAATTATGAAGTCATTTTTAAATATATTTTCGCCTCACAAGTTGCAAAATTTAATTGTCCTATAAATTACTAATTGAAAATGGAGTGGCTTCATCAGATTTTTATCATTCCGATCATCTTTCTTAGAGTTTGGCTAGCACCATTTCTGATGCTCGTAGTAGTTGCAGTTTCTTTGTTTATTAGGGTGAACAGGTATCTATATATATAAAGTTTGAAATTACTACAAGAAATTGCCAGATTTGTCACAATCACCTTTGAAATAGAAATTTCCCGTGGCAAATTAGCCACGGGAAAAGCTTTCCCGCTTCAAACCCCGTGGTACACCAAGCAACGGGGCCACCCGTTGTAAAAGGCAAGGGACGTTTTCTAACTGGTATTCGTTAAGCGGAGAAGAATATATCATTTCAAAAACCGTACTTATTAACCACGGGATTTGCAACGAACATTTTGTCACAACTTTTGCCATGTCTTTTGCAAATACCCATGGCAAATACCGTGACAAAATTTGATTGAATGTTAATAATTTTAATAATTGTTTGAGCCAAAATGTAACGTTCCATTAGAATTGTTCTCGGATGAAGAAGAATTCGAATCTGAGGAAACATCAGATGATGAAGATGATGTAGATCCCTCTAATAATTATTAATCTTTGTTGGTTTCAATCGTTTGATGGAATATTACAATTGTTTAAGAAAAAATTATAATTTAGTATTTTATGAATTAATATATTATCATATGTAACAGATTGTTTTGCATATTATCAGGCCCGATCAGATTGAAAAATCTGATTTTGCAAAATATAATTGGAAAATCTTGTGGCAAATGTTGTTTCAAAAGCATCAATTCAATTAATTAATCCAGAGAAAAGAAGACACAAGCAGGACGAGATGAAGACCCGCGGCAGCCTTCAAATTCAATTAATTATTCTGCACTTTTAATAATGAAAATTATCTTTCAAAAACGAAATTATATTTATATTATATGATAGGAATATTATAGTAATATATATATGATCACCAAACCATGCATGGGCTCTACCCTCAATTAGAGATAATCAGTTATACTTATAGCAATACTTACATTATTAATTTGATTTGAACCAAATACATTATTAATTTGATGAAGATCTATATGTAGAGAACTTTCATTAATTAGGATAAGGTTAAAGTTTTAATGTGAAGTCGTTTTTTAATATATATTTCAGTCTCACAAGTGGTAATATTTGTTTTTCATTTTATCAAGATACAAGTGGGCAATTGACTATTTGAAGGATAATTCTTCTTGTCCCTCCATTTTGTCACAGACAATTCTCTTTCCTGATGTGTCTATCACACGTTAGGCCATGTGTCTTCTCTCTTCCTTTCTTTCTTTTTTTTTTTTTACTAATTTTTATTCTTTTTATTAAGTTTAGCCTTAATTTCACTAAGTTTAGTCCCAAATTAAAATTTTATTTTTATTTTAAGGGTAAATTTCAAAATTAATAATTTATTGTTATAGGATTTTAGAAATAAAATACAAAACTAATTTCACTAAGTTTAGCCTCAAATTTAAATTTTATTTTTATTTTAAGGGTAAATTCCATAATTAATAATATTGTTATAGGGTTTTAGAAATAAAATATATAACTATTTCATTAAATTTAGTCTAAATTAAAATTAAAATTTTATTTTAAGGGTTAGAAAAATTAAAATTTATAAATAATGTATTGGAACCAATAAAATGATAACATGTGGCCTGACATATGATAGACACATCAGAAGGGAACATTGTGTGTGACAAAATGGAGGGACGTATAGCAAAGTCCATATTTGAAAATGGGAAATGATGATGATCAGCTAGATTCAATTTTATATACTCTCCCTATCCTTAAGTACCGTCCACTCTTAACAATCTTTATTTTTTAACATTTTAAGAAATTAATATATATAATCAAATTTTCAAAAAATATGTATTGAAAAGATTATATATGATTCAATGTTTATAAGTATTGCCATCAGGCATTTGGCCTGGTGGTAGAATACTGGACTCTTAGTTCCAGACTACCTAGACCAAGAGGTCTTAGGTTCAACTCTCACGGAATGTGAGTTTGTTTGTAATTTGTTTGTTTATTTGGTAGGTATGTAGTTGATAGTTTCTAGTTTTGGTTGAATTCTCATTTAGATGTTTGGGTATAGAGATTTATTTGATTGTAATGAGATTTCACTGGGTTTGTTTGTTGGGGAAGGGGTTTGTTGGCTCATAGATTAACATTTCTGTATTGTAACTAATCATGTAGCGGTGTACGGGTCTTCCTGTGCGTTTGTAATCTCAATCTCTTTAAGAAATGAAAATGATTCTTATCTCAAAAAAAAATGTTTATAAGTATTATTTTAGAATAATATTTTGCTTTATATTTTTATTAGAAAAATGATCAAATTAGACAAATGTTGTTTAACTTATTCGATAATGGAGTACGTATATGGTTAATTAAGTACAGAAAGTAAGTTTCATAATTCAATTACTAATATTTAAGCTTATAGCTAGAAGAATCTCGCCCCCAGTAAAATTAAAAATCATGATTCCCTCCTTTGTCTCTTCGAAACTACTTAGGTTTTCCTCTCCGCTACCTCCAACATATACCTTCCAACATTGCCTCAGCCCATAATCAAACAACCAGTTTACACCTCACAAGTTGCAATTTTTTTTTTAAGAACACAAGTGGGAATATAAGAACACACGTGACAAGTGGCAATTATTAATTATCATAAGATATTTGAAAATGGGATAATATCAAGTCCAAGAGGGTTTTAGACCAAAAATAACAAATTAATGGTGCAGACCATGCATTTTGCACTAATTAATGAATTTTTGAAAACATGGTATCTTTCACCAAAAAAAAACATGGTATCACATAGTAATTGCATAACACAATATAATAAGGATCCATCATTAATATTTGCACATATATTGGCATGACAGGGATTTATTGTGTCATAAGCAAGAAATATATAACACTGTAGAAAAATATGAAAAAGAAATCCCACCAAAATTAAGTAAAAACATGAGTAAATATTCAATTCTATCATACACTAGCACTCAGATCAGGTGGAAAATGGAGTGGTTTCATCAGATTTTCATGATTCCAATCATCTTTCTTGGAGTTTGGCTAGCACCATTTCTAATGCTTGTAGTAGTTGCAGTTTCATTGTTTATTAGGGTAGTTGTATATGAAGTTGAAGATGGACAGGTATTTTTATATATACATACATAAATTAAAACCGAAAGCTTCATTTTTAAGGATGACAAATTCGAAATAATCACTTTTTGTTCTCGAATTAACATGTTTTTTTTTTAATGTTTGTTGAGTATACCCCAATTGTCTAACTAAAGGCCCTAAGAAAGCAAACTCAAAGGATATAGCCATAAGGCCCCAGGAGCCAATATGGGCCGGACGACCCTACATGGCCCATCAAAGCCAAAGCCCATACATTAGGCTTCACACACTCCAATGCCACACGCTTCGGACCCTAAGCGGGTCAACGCGCGGGTTTAGCAGCCCGACTGCTCCCACGTGTGAAGGTAACCGCCTTTCACACCTTATAAATACCCTCGGATTACCCTATTTGGAGGTATGATTTCTGACCCTACTACTTTACAGCATTGAATCCTGTTATTCCTTACCTTTAAGGGAATCTGACTTAAGCATCGGAGTGCTAACGCAGGGCATCCCCCTGCCACTCAGGTGTTCCTTGTCTTGCAGATCATCATCCTAGGGATCAGTGCTCTCGAGTGGTGCCCTAATGAAAGCAAACTCAAAGGACATAGCCATAAGGCCCCAGGAGCCAATATGGGCCAAACGACCCTACAGGGCCCATCAAAGCCAAAGCCCATACATTAGGCCTCACGCACTCCAATGCCACACGCTTCGGACCCTAAGCAGGTCAACGCGCGGGTCTAGCAGCCCGACTGCTCCCACGTGTGAAGGTAACCGCCTTTCACACCCTATAAATACCCTCGGATTATCCTATTTGGAGGTATGATTTCTGACCCCACTACTTTACAGCACTGAATCCTGTTATTCCTTACCTTTAAGGGAATCTGACTTAAACATCGGAGTGCTAACGCAGGGCATCCCCCTGCCACTCAGGTGTTCCTTGTCTTGCAGATCATCATCCTAGGGATCAGTGCCCTCGAGTGGTGCCCTAATCAAGAGCGATCTCATTAAGGCATCAACATTGGCGCCGTCCGTGGGGATCAGAACAAAAAAGCTATGACTACTTCTAGAGCTAGCGTACCGAGCGCCCCTCCCCCTGAAAAGAAGGACGAGCGGCGCGAAAATCAAAATGCTAAGAAAAACATCAACCCTGAAACTCCTGGACATCCGCAGGAAAAAATACATTGCAAAGAAGCCAGTAAAGCTAAGTCTAAAAAGGACATTTTCACCAGAACACACATCTCTTCACATGCACAAAACAGGCTGTGGCCGTACATGGAGAAGGGCGATGCCTCGAAGCGAGCATCGAAGAGACCGCTATATCGAGAGGATGATGCGGAGACGCGTGAGCGTGTCTCGGGTCTGCAGCTTGGGGGTCACGGCCCCATCGAACCCGCCGGTTCAGACGCTGCAATCACAAATATCCTTCTTGATCAAATAGAGGAAGAGCGGGAGGCGAAGCTCAAAGCCACCCGACAAGCGGTAAACTACCATGAAAAACACAAGAGAGACAAAAAAAGAATTTGCTGAATTAGAGGCGATGCTGGCCAAAGCAAGGTCCCAGAACCTTCCCCCAGAACAAATGGAGAGATTCAACACACACCCCACACATGGGGACAGGACTGAGCAGCCAAGGGACACCGTGCGGCGCTCGAATGTCTGGGAAAGGAACAAACGGTCGCACGGAGATGCTGACCAGGCCTATGTTAACAAGTCCCGCCGCTACGGTGATGAGCGGAGTGTGGTTAGTCCCTCTCAGTCAAATGCGGCTTCTAGGAGTCGTAGAAATCCCAGAGCAGAGCCTGAAGGTTCTGCCAGAAATTCTTCTTTGCCAGGAAGAAGAAGGGAGAGCGTACCGCAGCAAACAGCTGACAGACAGCAAAGAGAAAGCCTGACCGAGAACGTACCACAAAACCCGAATAAAACAGTGGCACCCCCACTGCAAGAAAAAATTGACAGACTTGAACAAAAAATCATCGAGATGGAGGAAGATGCACGCCGAGAGCGTGAGGCAAGAGCCAGGGGTGATGCAGATGTTTGGGAATCCATGAATTCCCAAAGTTGCCCCTTATCAGTCGAGATTCAAAGAGAAAGAGCCCCGCATAATTTCAAAATACCGAAGATGAAGTACAATGGGACAGAGGACCCCAGGGAACACCTTTCCCATTTCAAGGCAACCATGCAGATGCAGCTAGTTACGGATGCCATGTATTGCAGAGCCTTCCCTCTGACACTCGTCGGACCAGCTCTAACTTGGTTTCACAAGTTACAAAATCTCTCCATCGCGAGTTTTGAACAGCTAGCCAGACAATTCTTGTCAGGTTTTCATAGCCGTATGGCGGTAGGAAAGACAAGCTTACACCTCCTAAGTATACGGCAAGGATTGGAGGAACCCTTAGAAGGCTATTCCAAACGCTTCCAGAACGCCTGCATGGAGGTGGAAGGAGTACCCGAATCAGAGATTGTCCAAGCCTACACAATAGGGCTCAACAAAGAGAATCAGAAGTTGTTCTATTCTATTCTCGAGTCGAAAATCACAAGGCTTAAGGTATTATGGGACAAAGTGCAAATCTACATAGAGGGGGAGAGACAGACGAAATTGAAGAACTCCTTCTACAGGGAGATAGACAAGGCACTGAAGAAACAAGAAAGCAAGCAGAAAGAAAGCAGGGAAGAGGACAACCATAACAGACCTCGATCCCCTAGAAGAGGGAAGAGCTTCCAAAAAAGGGCTCAGGCATAACGCCCCGAACAACGACAAGTCCCGATGGGAATATAAGCCCCAGTTCGAAACCTATACCCCATTGAACAATTCCAGAATGGCGATCCTTCATACTATAAATACCAGAGATGAAGCCAATAAGATAAAATGGCCAGCGCCTCTTAAGCCAAATCCCAAATTACAGAGAACCGGAAAAAGATGTACTTTTCACCAAGATTTCGGCCATACAACAGAAAAATGTAAGCATCTAAAGGACGCATTGGAAGATCTGATCAGGAGGGGATACCTGAGGGAGTACATCAGAAGAGAAGAGGGCGAGCGCCCAGCCAGGCCGATTCAGAATCGATTAGGGCCCCAAGCCAACAATGGCGAGCCACCACAATTTATGGGCTATGTTGCAACTGTAATCGGGGCCACCGAAAGTTGGGCTACGTCTAAAAGGATGAAAAAAGCACACCTCCGACAGGTCATGTCCCTGCATCATGGCTGTACGCCAGTCCAAAAGGAGGAACCGTCATGGGAAATCTCTTTTAACAGCAGTGAGGTCGTAGATGCGGACGACGACGGTAATGTTCCAATCGTTGTAAAGGCGGCAATAAGAAATTTCATGGTGAGCAGAATCTTGATGGACAGCGGAAGCGCAGTAGATATCCTGATGTATGAAGCCTTCCAGACTATGAATATCCCGCATTCAAAATTGACTCCCTCTGACCCAATCTACGGTTTCAACCTCACCCCGATCCCAACCAAAGGCATGATCGAAATCCCTATCTACATGGGTGATGGACCTAACAAACTCAATATCCTCCATAAATTTGTTGTGGTTGACTTGCCTTCCACATACAACGCCCTAATAGGAAGACCACTCATGAAAATAGCCAGGATGGTGGAATCGGTTAGCTGCCTGACGGTAAAGTTCCCCACACCAACAGGCATAGGGTACATGAGCTCGGATAAAGTAGTATCCCGGAAGTGCCACTTAGCGTCACTCACACTTCCTAGAAAGGGAAAAAGAAGGGTAGACATTGATGAATGGCTGGAGGAAGATGTAGCTGGGGGGCAACCCCACCCAGCAGGAGAAGCAAGCGCCATGCAAGTATGTGCCCTAGCCAAAGACATGAGAGACAAGAAAATTGAAATACCAACTTATGACACCCCACAAGCGGAAATAGCAATAAAGCTCGAAAGACAGATCAGGAACAGACCAGAACCCGTGGAAAAGCCTATCAAAGTGGTCCTACGAACAGATATCGAAGACGGTGTCACTCAAATCAGTTCCACATTAACCCCGGCCGAACAACAAGTGCTTTCAAAGTTTTTACAAGAGAATGCAGAGGTGTTCGCATGGTCACCTGATGAGATGCCAGGAATACATCCGGATGTGATCAGCCACAGGTTGAACGTAGACCCAATGTTTAAACCAGTAAAGCAGAAGAAACGGCTACACGCCCCAGAGAAAATTAAGCAATCCGAGAAGAGGTAGACAAGCTTCTAAAGGCAGGATTCATCAGAGAAGTTCAATACCCAGATTGGGTGGCGAACGTGGTAATGGTAAAAAAATCAAACGGAAAGTGGAGAATGTGTGTCGATTTTACCAACCTCAACAAAGCCTGCTGATTGAGCCAAAAACAACCCTATTTTTATAGCTATTTTACTATGTTTTTAGACCCATTTATGCTTAATTATATGCTATTTTATTAATATTTGTGTTTTTAGTCTTTAAGTGATGTGAAAATGAGAAATTGTTATTTTTCACTATTTTTGTAGCTATTCTGATGACTTTTTACACAGATTTGAGCAAAGCAATTTTGAGCATAGATTTGGAGATTCAAAGTTCGTGTTTGAAGACCATTTGAAGACTAAATTGGAGACTTGAAGATATTGAAGATTTATTTCAAGAGGAAGAATTGAAGAATTGGAGCTTTAATTGAAGACAAGCCATGAAGAAGCCCTCAAGCTGGGTATTTATGGATAATTTATATTGGAAAATACTCAACCCATATAAAATATTAATTGGAATTAAAATCCCAATTAATGACTCCTAAATCCAAGGAAATACCAAAATCCCGTAGATTCCCGATTCTAGTCCTAACAGGATTAGGATTCAGGAGCAGTTTTGGTAGAAAATTCATAACTTTCTGCTCAGACCTCCGTTTGAAGCCCATGAGTACTCGTTGGAAAGCTAACTCCGAGATCTACAAGTTTCCTTTGAAGTCCAAGACCCAGTTCTGCCGTTTTCAAGCCCGAAATGCCGTTGAAGTTTCTACACGAATTCAGCAAAAATTCAGGATCCTATTTTAACTTGGATTCTACTCTAGGATGACTTTTAATCCAACTTGGACTCCAAGTTAGACCCTAAAACCGACTTAGACCCCTTTCCAAGTTAGGATTGGAATTCCTAGGGTTATTTCCACTATAAATAGGCACCTCCTGTATCACAAATCACACACCCAAATATTTTCACATAGATATTTTCTTTTCTTCTAGTTTTCTTAGTTTTTAGGCAAGGGTGCTGCCACCCCCTATAGCCATAGGGAGGTGCGGCATACCTAGGATATTCAAGAGGAGATTTTCGCCCCTTCTAGTTCTGTAAGTTATTTTCCCGAATCCATGAGTAGCTAAATTCTTAATACTTCTGATCCTTTGGTGAATTCAATCAATTAAATATGGTGAGATTTCTGTTCTTATAATTTGGTATTTTATTCTTGATAGATAGCATGTTAAACTCTGTTATAATTCTACAATCTTGATCTTTATTAATTTATGTGGCCACTAAAGAGGTAATTTGAGAGATTGTTGGCTAGATCAAATAGCGGATTGACGTTCATGTTTGATTGTATGTAGCATGTTAGCTGCACTTGACGGCGGGTTAATTGGGTTTGCATGCCAGTGATCAGATTTATCTGGTTGTTGTATGGTTTTATTTATTAAGCATGTGTGAAAGAATTAATAAAACTTAATGCTTTGAATCCTAGCAAATCTTTAAGGCTTTGCGGCTAATTGATTAGTTAGGAGGAAAAAGGGGTAATTTAAGGCTTGACGGCTAATCTTACCTAAATAGCATGTTAGGGTTTTCCCTAGACTAGTTATCATCTTGAATTTAATATTGAATTTATCTTTTAAATCAAGGACCCATAATTAATTTGATTGTTTTCTACCATTGGTGAAGAAGTATATCCTTAATTATTGTTTTCTTTCTTATCTGCTATAGACTTAGATTTAATTTACTTTGCTTTGTTTTCTAGTTTAATTGTTTTCTGTTTAATTGCTTTCTGTCAATCTCTGTTTTCTGTGTTGTTTTTGAGAGATTTTAAGGACTAACTCTTCGGATAAAATCTATCACCCTTCTCTGTGGGATCGACCCCTACTTGCCCTATCTACTTAGTTAGGAGTTTGTTGGGATTTTATTTTTATGATTGTTAACGACCGATCACCTGCCCAAAGGACAGCTTCCCATTGCCGTCTATAGACCGATTGGTAGACGCTTCAGCATGCCATAAACTCCTAAGCTTTATGGACGCCTTCTCAGGATACAATCAGATCTTGATGGACCCAGCAGACGCCGAGAAAACCACTTTCATTACCGAGGATGGATTGTACTGTTATAATGTTATGCCATTTGGTCTCAAGAACGCAGGAGCAACATACCAGCGCCTGGTAAACAAAGTCTTCAAGGACCAAATAGGTAAATCAATGGAGGTATACGTGGACGATATGCTCGTAAAAAGCCCGAACATGGAGCAACACTTGGAAGACCTGGCAGAATGCTTCAAGTATCTTAGGGCGTATAATATGAAATTGAACCTGACTAAGTGTACCTTCGGAGTGGAGGCGGGAAAGTTCCTGGGCTTCATCGTATCCAATAGAGGTATCGAGGCCAACCCAGAAAAGATCAAAGCCATACTGGATATGCCCCCACCGAGTAAAGTAAAAGATATCTAGATACTAACGGGCAGAATTGCAACCTTAAACAGATTTGTATCTAAGTCAGCAGAACGGTGTCTGCCGTTCTTTAAGATTCTCAGAACCAAATCCCGTTTTGTGTGGACACCGGAATGCCAGATAGCCTTCGATCAGCTGAAGGAGTACCTTACTTCCCCCCTCTCTTGAGCAGGCCCGAGCCTAATGAGGAACTATACATGTACTTAGCTGCAGCAAACGAGACAATCGCTGCTGTGTTAGTCCGAGAGACTGATCAAGACCAAGTACCGGTCTACTATGTGAGCCGAGTGCTACAAGGAGGAGAAGGAAACTACAGTAAAATAGAAAAGGTGGCGTACGCCCTTATAATGGCTTCCAGACGGCTGCGCCATTATTTTCAATCCCACAAGATCGTTGTATTAACAGACCAACCCCTCAAGGAGATACTGCAGAAGGTGGATTCATCTGGAAGACTACTGAAATGGAACATAGAGTTGAGTGAATTCGACATCGAATACAGGCCAAGGAAAGCAATCAAAGCACAAACTTTGGCTGACTTCGTGGCTGAGTGCACTTTCCCAGTTAAGAACGAAAATCCACCCAAAGAGATAGAGCCGCAAGAAGGAGCAGAAGCTGGGCATCCCCCAAAAAGTAGAGTTACTGGACAACCCCCAAGTCAAACCATCACCGAGCATCCCTCGGTTGAGAAAGCAGTGGCAGACAAAACCCCCACCAAGAAATGGTGCATATTCGTGGACGGGTCCTCTACTAAGGACGGGTCCGGCGCAGGGGTACTTCTGGTATCTCCAGAGAAAGAAGAGTACCAGTACTGCCTCACATTCGGATACCCACTCTCAAACAACGCCGCCGAATATGAAGCAATGATAGCTGGATTGAGAATGGCTGTACAACTCAAAGCAGACCCCATAAAATTGTACACGGACTCTCAGCTAGTTGCCCAGCAAGTGATAGGTAAATTCGAGGTAAAAGAACCGAGCTTGATACAATACCATCAGAGGGTGAAAACACTATGGGGCAAGTTTAAGAAGATCGAGGTCATACATATCCCAAGAGCAGACAATACCAGGGCAGACGCATTGTCGAAACTGGCATCCTCAAATTCAACAGCAACTAGGGGAAAAGTCTTCATGGAATATATAGAGACTCCATCCTCTACAAGACCTTTGCAGATATGCTGCATAGAAGAAGAGACCGAGGTATCATGGAAAGACGAAATTGAGAAATATTTGAGGGGGGAACTCTTACACCTATCCCCAAGAGAACAAGCAACCCTTCAGCGACGTGCGGCAATGTACATCCTGGTTGACAACACGCTCTACAGAAAATCATTCACTCACCCACTCCTGAGGTGTCTGAATGATGATCAGGCAAACTATGTCTTGCGGGAAATACACGAAAGAGTGTGCGGTAACCATGCAGGCGGAAGGACACTGGCACAGGTAGCCTTACGGCAAGGGTACTATTGGCCGACAATGAAGGCGGACGCCCAAAACTTGGTCAAGAAGTGTGACAAGTGCCAAAAATTCGCAAAGGTCCCAAGATTACCTACGGAGGAGCTAAATGTGGTCAAAGCAGCTTGGCTGTTCGCCATGTGGGGGCTTGACATCATAGGTCCCTTCCCGAAGGTGCCTGGGAAAAAGAAGTACGCTATAGTAGCATGCGACTACTTCACCAAGTGGCCAGAAGCTGAACCACTATCCAAGATAAACAAAGAGGCGGTAGAAGACTTCATATGGAAAAATATTGTGATGCGTTTTGGCATCCCCAACGCTATAATCTCTGATAACGGTCTACAACTACAGGCCAAACATATCAAGCGCTTCTGCAAGAAATTCCACATCAGGATGGTAGCCAGTGCAGTAGCATACCCCCAGACAAATGGCCAAGTTGAAAGTACAAATGGAAAGATCCTGAGAGCCATCAAGAAAAAGCTAGAAAAAGCAAAAGGGAAGTGGGTTGAGAAGCTTCCAGACGTCCTATGGGGAATCAGAACGACATTCCACAGTGGAACAGGAGAAACCCCGTTTAACCTGGCATATGGCACTGAGGCAGTAATCCCTGCTGAGATATGAGCTCCGACCTTCAGGACGACACACTTCAACCAAGACATTAGCGAAGAGGGACTTCGAACTAACTTGGACCTGTTGGAGGAAACAAGGGCGGTCGCCCAAATCAGACAAGCAAACAGGTCCCAGCAGGTAGCCAGATATTTCAACAAAAGAGTGAAGAACAGACAATTTCAAGTTGGTGACTTAGTACTCAGAAGCTGCGAGGCAAGCTGCCCTACAACCAAGAGAAGAAAGCTATCTCAAAATTGGGAAGGACCATACCGAGTGGTAGAGGTTCTAGGCAGAGGGGCTTACAAACTCCAAACTATGAAAGATGCAGCTGTCCCCAGGGTCTGGAATGCTCGCCACCTAAAGAAGTATTACCAGTAGGAGTATAGCAACAAGCATTTTCTTTTATGTTTAAGTACACTTCCATGTCAACAAGTTTTGTAAAGAAAGGGGACTCACCCCAACATTTCAAATATATACAAAGCATACCATTCAAACCTGAATCAGTAAAAATTCATAAATTTTCAAGTCCAACTATAAGAAATATACAAAAAAGCAACCCCATGTACAGATGGCATACCACCAATACAAAGCTCTCCCATAAGAGAGAGGAAGCAGAGGCCCATAAAGCAGCCTTTGTTAAACGCGATAAGCCATAAAGGCAAGCCACAACCTTATAGAGGATGGCCAAAGAGCGTTACGTCAGAGCCTTAGATAATCAAAACACGTACGGAAATCCAGAAGGAAAACTCACCAATGTGACGTACGATAAAGCCTATACAAAGGCCCAAAAATCCATAAAGGAAAAAATAACTAAGGCCAGAATGGACTCACGCTAAAATCTCAAAACGAGATTCTGCGATCGAGACCGCGGGATGCTAGCCATCAAAAGCGTACGATAATGGTCGAAAAAAACTGACCCCCTTAAGGGACGTACGACAAAATCTAGCAAAATGGCTAGACAACTAAATTAAGGCAAAGCATCGATGCATGATGAAATCTATCATGAAATCAGAAAGAAAGCATAGAATAACATCTACGGAAATGCTTATGATACAAAGTCAATAAGTAAAAGATGATAAGACTAAAATTAAAACCCCTCATACGAAGGGGACTGTTCATTACAAAGTTTGGATTTCAAAGAAAACAGGGAGCCCGCCACAAAGGCATTTGGATTTTCCATAACGGGAACATACGAAAATATGAAAAAAGACAGTGGGACAAGTGTCCAGAATTAAATGCATAAAACGTAAAGATCGTTTTCAGATTCAGACATTTTGCAGAGGCGTCTAGGCTCACGGCTGGGCAGGCTCATCATTAGGCGGGACGACGTCATTTGGAGGAGGAGTAGCAACTTCAGGACGAACAGCATCCTCGGGCTCAGCAGTGGCTTCTTCTATGGGAACGGCAGCAAAGGATTCAACATCCAAGGAGTCCAAGCTCTCCACAAGAGTCTGATGCGCTGACCTCAAATGATACAGCAACTTGTTAACAGCATCTCGCCGAGCGTCAACAATGGAGTCGGCCATATCAGCTGCATCTTTGAGAGCTTCATCCTTAGCTGCCAAAGCTTGGGATAAATTCTATTCAGTCTCTGACAGCTCTCCCTAAAAGAAAAATGGAATGAGTTAATAGCAAGTGAAAAACCGAAACCTATGGACAGACAATCAGAGAATATCTCAAGCACCTCAATTCTTGATTGCCGTGCGCCCAAATCCTGCACATCCCCGATTGTACTTCTCCTCCAGCTGCAGGAAATTCTTCTCCACCTCCGCATAATCTTTCTTCAACAGCTCCAGGTTCTTCTCAGCCGCAGATCGGAGGCCCGTTTCATCTTCCCAACGCCGCTCAAATTGATCCCTAGTATCCCTGACCACCTTAATGTCTTCAGCGATCAAATCCCTAGCTTGATCGGCCCTGGCAACCTTGTCTTCGGCAATCTTCACAAGCTCCTTATACTTGGCTACCTCATTTCTGAGACCCTTCACTTCGGCGTTGGTAGCGGAGCACGAAAAGTGCGTCAGGAGCAATTTTGCAAAGTCAGGCTGCTTCAGCTTGAGGTGATCGAAGTGGCGATCAAAGTCAGAGCGAGCCATAGTTATAACCTGGAATAATTACGAAAATAAGTATAAGATCTTGAAGACGAAGCAAAGGCTGCGAAAAGTTGAAACATGCGATCTTACATGGCAGACGCCAGCGTAATTCATAGCCACGCGCTCACACTCTTGTAAGGCCTCATAAGTCTCGAGATCAGCCCTCTCGCCAAAGTAAAGACCGTTCGCCATCAGGGCCCCCCATTAGGTCAGGCAACACAGGCCGATCGCCCAACCGCTTCACCTCAGCATTATACCATCGGGCGAACGACCCGTTAATAAGGCCAGCAAAATATCCGTCGGCCCCACCAGCAAGGGGATGACTAGTCCTAGCAGATGGGGAGCTTGACCTACCACGCCCCGCAGTCGACCGACCACCGATAGCCTGAGTGGCACGACCACGCGAAGGAGTAGTCCCACGACTATGAACAGCTCTCCCAGTACCCCCAATGGGAAGGACAGGAGCCGCGCCACGGCCCAGAGGGGGAGAATGTTGAAGGATGGCAGCCGGAAGAGCAGGCAGAGGATTGGGAGGCTGAGAAGCCCCATGACCTTGGCCCTGTGGGACAGAGGTAGCCCCACCGGGAGTGCTGCTGCTCGCCCCCGTTTTCCTTCTCTTGTTAGCAAGCCTCTGCCAAACAGGAGTTTGTTGACTGGACATAGCCTCAGCCTCAGAAGCAATTTGAGTAGTAAGCAGAGCAGTATCACCTTCCCCACCTGCAAAACAAAAGGCGACAGTCATAACCTTAAAAGAAAACACACAAAAGAGGAGTGGGTCTAGGAAACACCACTCCAGTCGAACGAAGAACCTTAAAAGAAAATCCGAAAGACTCAAAAAATCAACCATCAGGATTTATTAAACCAGGCACGTTCGACGTAGGAGGGAGCCCCTGACTCCGCATGTGAGCATCATAAAGACCTTTAAGCGCCATATAACCCTTACCAGCCCCATAACCTACAGGCGCAGCAACCTCAAAAAGCATAGGCACAGTCTTATCAGCAACAACCATTCCAATGCCTTCCTCCTGACCACCTTCTCCCTCCTCCCCACCATCAACATGGCCGTCCGACCCAGAAGGACTGCGAGGAATAAAAGGCTGATGCGGCCGCGCGCCCTCCTCACTAACTAATACTCCACCTCTCCACTCCTTGATCACATATGTGACAACTTCTCTATTAGGCAAATACATATGGCCACGCTCCCCAACATTGTTAACTATAACCATCTCATCACCGAAAGGAAGCGGTGTCACAGGAAGAAGCTAAGGTGCAGGTATCTCCCTCTTGGGAACCCCAGTGGGAAGTGGAGAAAGCCCACTCAAGAACAACCGAGTTCGGTCAAGGAGACTAAGAAGGCTATGCTCCACACACTGCAAATATTTGGCTTGAAGCTTCATTTCATCAGTCAAAATCATATTTTCTTTCTTGTTTAGACTGCTAATGACTTTTGAATCATGGAGCACCCACTTCGTCTGGAAACCCCACTCTAACTCATCATTTATTTCAACGGCAAAAAACTGCGGCTTCCAGTTGTGGTTGCTGCTCGCCCCAACCAGAGGGCTTCGACCACCCCTACTATTCAGAGATTACCAACACTTCCTCTTCTTCGAAATAAGAAAGCGCTCTCTGATTACATCAACCTCAGACTTCCACCCTTGATAAATACAGCATTGGACGTACGCCGTCAGCATTTGAAGGCTGTTCGGAAGAAGCTAGGTAAGAGCCACTTTGTAATAGTCAGTAAACTCGACGAAGAAAGGGTGGGCAGGAAGACGGAAGCCGTCGTCAAAGTACAGCTTGGGAAACATGATACGACGTCCGCCCTTAGAGATACTGTACAATCTCTCATCCCAGGTAGCGTACAATGCCTTATACTCATAATAGTGGGATAGCCCAGCATAACAGCAAGTGAGTCGAAGGGCACTTCGTTGTTTCTCCCAGTCGGCAACATCAGTCAGATAGCAGGAGGTGAGGTTTGTACAGTCTGTGAAGGCCACACAGCACATTTCCTCGTACTCGTGATAACTTGGATCGGGTAAAATAGCACCAGATACACTGGTAAGGTTGCCAGAGTAAGCCCTCTCGGCAGTGGGGATGAAGTTACCTTCAAGGAGCCGTGCAGGACACACCCAAACACCAGGGTCCCCAGCTGGTTCCACCTCCTCATTTTGAATATCCTCCCCAGCCACTTCTCCCTCAATGAGGTCAGGAACCCCAACAACCTCAGTGGGCCCCAACACCCCCATCCCCAAATCAGCCAGACCCCGAAATATAGGATCTTCCTCCTCGCCACCCACACTTCCACTCCCACTACTGGTCTGGCGTACACCCCCGCCGTCTAGAGTAGGATGATAGACCTCATCGTCCGACATCCGGTCCAAAACAACTAAACCTAGAAACACAAAAAATGGTTGAGTAACAAGCCAAACTTACCGAGAGTTGTACTCTCAACGCTGGAAAGACTAATTTCAGGAACGGCAAACTCTAGAGCAGGCGGCACAAAGGGCCCAAGGGAAGAATCAGAGGAAGACGATTAAGAAGAAACAGAAGGATGAGAATCGCTACTGACGTCGACGATAAGAGGTTCCGGCGGGACAAGAATCCGGACCGAAGAACTAGAGTCGCTAGAAAACGCCACCGGAAAAACCAGTTTCGGATGGAAAAGTTGCCGGAGAAAAAAGAAAGACAACACAAACAACAAAACCTATAGTCAAAATGGGATAAATCAAATAAACAATCGAGAAACAAATGAATTCTATGCGAAAACGAGGAAAAAAACGACGGGAATTTGACAGAACCTTGGAGAGGAGAAAAGGAAAGACAAAGAGAATTTCTTGATTTCAGTTGAGAAACTGAAAAAGAAGACAGAGAGGAAGAATTTATAGAGAGAAGAAGACATCAAGGAGCGGGAAAACAAAAAGACGCCCCTCCTCGAAAATCGGCGGAAACTCAAAAAACCAACAATGAACGCTTGACAGGTGGCAAAAAGTGGAGAAACTTTTCGGATTCCAGAAGACAGAAAGGCAACCGTCAGAAACCGAAAAGACGTCACACCAGCTGTCAACAAGAGCGTACGACCTACCCATCTAGAAGAAGAAAACCGCCCACACAATACCGTACGGCATTAAGCCCAAACGCAAAACAAACTACAAAAGAGCCGTGCGGCCAAACCGCCCAACAAAATATGCAAACACAGAGTCGCCAGCTGTAGACCAAAAGGCCCAATATCAGCAGATTATGGGCCCAAGGAGAGGGGATAACGAGCCCAGACCCAGGAAAAAGCAGAATCAAACAGAAACCCAATAAAAAACCCTAGATTTTAGGAGGGAAACGACGCTTTGAATCTCGAAAACTTAACCGCCAGGAAGCCCCTATAAATAAGGGCACGAACTAAACAGGTTGGCGATCCATTTCTTACCAAAACCCCGTAGTCATCTCTTGAACCCAGAAAAAGCTTCCCTTCTGACCTTCTCCTTCTGACAACTAAAAACCATGGATTTTTTACCTCCACTACCAGCGATCCACTTCTCCGACGAAATGCTGACTGCGATAAGAATCCTCGAGGGGATAGTGGGGATAGTCCATCCAAATAGACACTGTCTTCCGATAGATTTGATGATGAAGGACCTTTGCCGGCTGTACATAGGAAGAGTTGGCATCAACGACATGGAGGCAGCGAGACATCTCCAAGCTTGGCTGGGAATGGAAGGATTCCCCCCGTCACCTGAAGAAGTGATGGATGCATTGCAGCAGAGGGACCTCGTGGAAGAGCTAATGGCCTGCGGGCTAATGCATAAGATACCAAGGGAGTTACCCCTGACATTCGAAGAAATACCGGGGCCAAACCCAGCACTGGTGCTGGAAGAAGGAGGCCGCCCGAGAAGAGTCACACTCAACAGCAACGAACTGCGAGTAGTAACTGCCGAAACCACACCAACCCAATGCTTTACTGTAGAATCAAGCTCGTGGGCAATCCCACGCAGGGGACTTATGAAGCACCGTTTGCAATTCCAGGCAACACCAGACGACCCGGAAACCATAAAGGAAAGGATAGACTGGCTGGTTTGGCGCTATAGTTTGAATCGTCTCATTATCACCTCTCCAATGAAAGTGGTTATCTATAACGCCAGAGGAGCTGCGAACCCCGGCTTCCACGAAGCTATAGAACAGCTAAGAGGCGATCATAAGCCTGACCTCCTTATAATTACAGAAACTAGAGTCTCTGGTGAAAAGGGCCCGACACATCAAGGACCAACTGGCACTGGAAGGAGAATACACCGTTGAGCCGGACGACTTTTCCGGAGGAATCTGGTTCCTATGGGACCACGAAGAGTGGGAGCATGATCTGGTCAGTATATATATGCACGAGATAATTCTCGAATTCAAGTCTTCCCTCCTGCGCCTACTCTCAATAAATTACGACCACAATTTCTGAGAATAGGCAAGCAATCTACTCAGCAAAGAACCAGTATATCCCTTTCATGTATTTGTCGCCTTATTTTCACTCTCGAAATATTTAAATATTTTCAATAAAAATATGGTTATCAAATGCTTCGGTAAAGCACGACAACAAAATGTGGGCATCCCCCACATCAACAAAGGCGCACGGCCGAGCATCCCTCGGCTGAATGGGTAAGCGGGCAGCCCCCGTCAAAACAAGTAAATGAGTATAACCCAACCGTACGACCCAGGAGGCATCCCCTCCTATGTATGTCGTACGGTCCTAACCCAACGTGCCGCACGCCCGGTACACACCAAAAAAAAAACAAAACAAAAAAAAATGTGTGTGTCGCACGATCACCGAATACTAGAACTTTCAAAAATGACAAACTCCCACCCACCCGCCGCGGCTGGTATAAAAGGGAGTCGTTCGTCCGGTCATTGTATAACCACCCTCACGCCTGGGGGCAATTGTTGAGTATACCCCAATTACCTAACTAAAGGCCCTAAGAAAGCAAACTCAAAGGACATAGCCATAAGGCCCCAGGAGCCAATATGGGCCGGATGACCCTACAGGGCCCATCAAAGCCAAAGCCCATACATTAGGCCTCACGCACTCCAATGCCACACGCTTCGGACCCTAAGCGGGTCAACGCGCGGGTCTAACAGCCCGACTGCTCCCACGTGTGAAGGTAACCGTTTTTCACACCCTATAAATACCCTCGGATTACCCTATTTGGAGGTATGATTTCTGACCCTACTACTTGACAGCACTGAATCCTGTTATTCCTTACCTTTAAGGGAATCTGACTTAAGCATCGGAGTGCTAACGCAGGGCATCCCCCTGCCACTCAGGTGTTTCTTATCTTGCAGATCATCATCCTAGGCATCAGTGCCCTCGAGTGGTGCCCTAATCCAGAGCGATCTCATTAAGGCATCAACAATGTTTGATTTTGGCAAGCAGCCATTGATGATATTTCTTAAGCACATAGGCGATCCACGCCTGCTTCTTGCAGTAACAATCTTGTTTTTCACCCGGAAAAAGGTTACATGGTCACTTGCTTTTATGTTGTTGGGGTTTCTACTTGTATCAATGGCTTTTGACATGAACATGCAGGATTGGGAAGATTTTGGAGAAATTGGCACCCAACTATTCTACTTTGCAAAAGAGGTTGTTGTTCTATAAAATGGCATAATTAATCTTAATATATTATTATATATAATAGCAAGAAAATCCATTGATCGATCCACTGCCAAATCAAAACAGAGCATGCAATAATTGGAATAATTCAATTTTAATTCGGATTTTGAAACAACTAGTAGGAATTATATATTGCTCTTTCTCCTACTGCTCATGATATAATCGGGTCAGTCGCCGCTTTATGTGATTATTATGCTGGGGTGTTTAATTCTTGTTATGCACTTGGTGTTCATTCTGGATAAAGATAGGGTTCATCACCATCGACAGTAGGGAACGTTTGGATTGAGACCTACTGCGCTTCCCTGCCGTTTGTCTTAAAACAGTGTTGTTTTTCTTTTCTTTTCATTCTGAATTCTATCAAGTTTGTTTTCATATTGTATAGGTTTAAGAAACATATGAAAATCCAATTCCAACATATGTTTAAGATTTGTTTTTTTTTTTTAGTACTAACCCTTCGGTATCTAATAACCGGGACCGGTTTAAGGGTTTTTAATTGATGGAATTTAAAATCCCAGAGTATTAGAATGAGAGAAGTAGAATTATTGATTATGGTTTTCAGGGGAAAACACGTTCTTATTTATAAAACGTGATTAGATACATTTCTTCAAAATAACTGTTCGTTAACAGATATTTATTAAACTTGAAAAACTGTATTTATAGTTTTTGATAGTTTATCATAAGGGATTTTAATTGATGGAACTTAAAATGCTAGAGTGTTAGAATGAAAGAAGTAGAATTATTGGTTATGGTTTTCAAAGGAAAACACGTTGTTATTTATTTATAGAACGTGATGATAGAAAAAAAAATTGCAGCTTGTGGCATGGGGATGCTTTGGTAATAAAGATATTGTGTAGAGCAAAGCAACCCACTATCAGCTAATCAACCAACTACAAAACTAGTGATTTGAAACTACGTAAGGGTAAGAATAGAGATCGGATTTATTGTGTTTTTCTTTTCTTTTCTTTCTAAATTTTATTATGTTTTCATTTTGTAAATAGTTACTATAAGAAACACATGAAATATCCAACATACGTTTAAGGTTTGCTTATGTAGATGTAGTGTAAACAGTATCCTTCAAAGTTTAATATAATCAGAATTTCACTCATTTCTCGTCAAAAAAAAAAAAATCAGAATTTCACTCACCTATACAAAACTAATTTCATTTTGGGGAATTACCAAAGTTTTGGGTCACATCCAAGCCCATTAATTGGCGGCCTTTTCTCAAACCAAAACATTTGGCTCATTAACACCGGTTCGGTCCAACAATCAGAATTAATCAGTACCAGCAACTTTTAACAAGTACATATATATATGATTATGAATATTAACATTACCTTTCCATATATAAGCTTTGCCTCCATATGTGTAGTTTTTAGATAAAATTGGAATCTGCAAATCATCACAATCCAAATGCAAGAAAGATTTCCATGTTTGGCCTTTGAAATTAATTTGTTGCTATGAACAGGGTTAATTTGTCCAACTATAAATATTTCCAAACTAAACAAAAAGTAAGTTATTACAGATTTTCATCACTTGTTAGCAAGAGTGCAAGACAGGACAAAAACAATGGACCTAATCCAAAAGTCATTCAAATTAGCATTTGTTCTTATAATCTTGGTCATTGCATCCGGTGAGTGCATTTCCTTTCTCTATATATATACACACACATCTTCTTCGCCAAATCAAATTCATTATTAATGTATGATCTTGAGAATCATATATGTTGCTGCAGGAATTAATATAAGAACTGTTTTGCCTGCAGGAATGCCATTCGTGCCGGGAGTCGAAGGACGGCTATGCCGCAAGCAATCCGACTGCCCACCTTGTTCCAAAGGCCCCAGTGTGTGTGATTTGGGCATTTGCTTTTGCTTGAAGGGAGGGCTTGCGCCTCCAGCTTCTTCAACTCTTCCTAATTTGCTCTAATATTTGCTTCATTGCATGTATCTTGCTAATATTTATTTATAATAAAGGACTGTTTCTTATTTTCATTAGTTGTTGATACTTGTGATAGTGTAAAGAACGGATTAAAGACTTCCGGTCAAGTTGGAATTCATCAATCCCCTATTCATCTGTCCTGCTCGTGTTGTCCTGGATTATTTCTGATGATCTCTTGATCAGCTTTTTGGACTGAACTGGGATTAATGGGCTGAAATGTTTTGGTTTGAGGAATGTCCCTAATAAAATGGGATTGGATGTGACCCAAAACTTTGTTAATTTCCAAAAGGTTTAATACACAATTTGGACTTTGAAATTGTAAAAAAAGGGATAAATTAGTCCTTTTAATATTCAAAATTGATAATTACATTTTTAAACTTGTAAAAAATTGGATAAATGAGTCATTTTGAATGAAAATTGGTTGAATTCCGTTAATAATTGGACAACGAAATTCATTGGAACCATATGAATTTAATATGTAGGCTAAAACTCTTTTAACAATAATTTTTACATTCACAAATTTTTAACTCAAGATATTACTTATTGAACCAAGTAAATAAATTGATTGAATTAAAGCCATCGGCACATTAGATTATTGGATTGGATGTTGAATTGAAACTATTTGGCTTTGGGGGATAAAAATTGAAAGTGATTGACCCCCATTGTTTGCAATTGCAGCAGTCAACAGATTCCAAGTTTTTCCGAACCAGGCTGTAAAACTTCACGAGACAATTTCTTTAAGGTCCACTCGTGATGGAGGAGCCCACTAACACCCTTCCACACTAACATTATCTGCACACCATCATTATCCACTTCTCTTTATTTAAACAAAAAGAAAAGGCCGAGAAATGATGGGTAAGGTCGCGTACAATTTTCTTGTTGCATTATCCCCTCAGCCTCAAATTATTACTCCTAATCATTGTCTCAATTATTATTTTTAAACTGCACTATGCTTCAATTTCATCTTCACTTAAATCCCGAGTTAGAGTTAGAATTCAACACTCGCGCATTTGACTCTAGTCTTTGCTTTGGGTACTAAATCTTGAAATTTTGCTATCGGCATTTGAATTTATGGTAGAATGTTTTGAGTTCTTAGTTCCTTGTTATTAGAATTCGATTGTAACAATTTTGAATAGAGTTTTGCTACATGATCAGAAAAAATGATCTGAAATGTGATCCCTTATGACGTGTTCTTACACGGTTGGTCCAGTAGACTGGTTCCACCATTATTTAAATAGTGGAGTTTTGTTACAAAACATTGGATGACTAGTAATGACACGTCATGGAGAACAAAATTTTGATCAATTTTTCTGATTGTATGGAATTTTCCTTTCGAATAAAAAAAATCTTAAAATCTTTTATTATTATTTTTTATTTAATCAAGAGTATTTTTAATTTTATTGATCCGAAATTAATCTCTTTGAACTGAAAACGTGAAAATGTTAGAAACCATCCCAAATGCAAAAAGATTGCAATGCTATTGTTGGCCCCCCATAAGGATTTGCAATTTGGGACCAAAATCAAAAGGATGGTCCGCTGGCCCTATCACTTTAAGTAACATCGACATTAAAACATGTTGCTGTTGAGCTTCAAATCAAAATGCATTACTCATCAAATCCTTAATCACAGTACTAATCCATCATTCACCAAACAAGCCGCATGGCAGCCACGTATGAACAAAATGAAATAAACTAAGCAAAGAGAAACAAAGAATTTGAGTATAAAAAAGTGACAATTCTTTTTGGTGTTATTTGATTGTGGGACCCTAAATATGGGTTAGGTGGACCCCAAATACGTAGGAGTGTGGGTCCAAAGAACCTAATCATAAAACATCCACGTAGGAAGGGACACCTGCCATTGCATAATAAGTTGAGCCAGCGCACGTGATCATCACCATCAGCGTGCGCGTGGTCTAAACGCTAAATCTCTCTCATCATTTCATTCCATTCCATCCTTTCCCTTTCTTTCTTTTTTTTACCAAGCGGTAAAGTCAAGGAGAAAAGGGAAATACAAGGTGATTGAATTTTAACCAATTGGGTTGGACTATTCGGTAACCACCGACAATTTTCGTGGCTTATTATTGACGAAACATTGCTCTCTTCTCTTGACACGTGTAAAAGATTCCTCTCAATAAAAACACCTTCTTTCATCACTGATATTTCCACTTCACTCCATAGTCCATACTCAAAGACTCCAAATTCTTCCTTTTACCATTTTTCAACTAAAATGAAAAATCACCAGAATGCATTTATTCAAAAAGGCCTAATATCTAAATTGGTTCTAAATCTTTCTAAACTTGCTCAATTTGAGGCTAAATCTTTAAACAAGATCAAATTATGCTTAAACGTTAGTAAATTTCACCAAATTGGGTCTATTTTGGACGGGATCGTGGCAGATCTGTTACTATAATTCCAAATTTCCGTCAAAAATAGACTCAATTTGATGCAATTTACTAACATTTAAGCCCAATTTAATTATTAAAGATTTAAACTCAAATTGAGTAAATTCGGAAAGATTTAGCCCCCAATTTGGACATTAGGCCTATTCAAAAATAGGAATGATAAAATTTGACTCAAATGGAAATAATTACACGCGTAATCATCTGAGTATGGTAACATGGACGAAGAGATGAAATCAAGAGTAAGATTAACACCGTTGGAAGCAGTTAATGGGCTCCTGCGATTAGTACAACTTTCTAGCTGGCATCCCAACCGCAACACGAGGTGCAATAACGGTCCGAATTTTCCAGCTGGATTCCACCCAATCCAGCTTAATCAAAGGCGCCCATAACTAACTTACGCTTCCCAGAGGCGCACATTAGCCAATTTGAAGGTGATTTAGTTTACTAGTATTTCTTCCATAGGAGTAAGTAAATTTCATAAATTTATTTACTTAAGAAATTATTTTTTATATACAAATATATAATTTTATCTGAATAAAAGGGAAAATATGATAAAAACAAATGAAGAGGCAGCCACACACGTAGCGCCAGCTAAGATATTTGCTTCACAAGCCAACAATTTAACATGCAATTTAAATTTACACGTGCAACAAAAAAATTTTAACTACAAAATGTCTCGCACGTGTAAGCACCGGCGTCACGTACGGGCTTATGGTCAGAAGAACGAACGACGGAAGAAAGAAAAAGGGTGAGAGATAAACCGTGAGAGCGCCGCCGCCTCGCCTTAGAAGTCCGCTATTTTTCGGTGGGGCCGAGACTTGGGCGCGTATTTATCAAGTTCTTGCAAGTTCCTAAGGCTTCGAATCGCCAAAACATCGCTTCTTCGAAACTCAAGCAATCGGCCGGCATCGCTGATTTCACTGGAATCTGCAAAAATAACGAAAACGAAAACACGAATTAACCAAAGCAATTTATTAAAAAGTAATAAAAAAGAAAAGGTGAATTGAAGCTGCATTATACCTATATGCTCTGAGGGATGCTTGAAGCCATTAAATTGAGCCAAATCTGAAACAAAAATTCAAAAAAACCAACAGTCAATTTTAAAGTTCAACAATTTTGCTTGTTAAAAATAGCCGGTGATTGTGAAGACGAAACCGTACCAGATTGTGAGGGGCTGTGGGAAGAGAGGTAGAGAATGAGGAAGCAGAGGAGAGTGAGAACAGGAATGAGGTGAATAAGCTTCTCAGGCTTAGGAGGCGACGTCAAAGACGACGATGGCGAGGATGAAGGCGAGAACGACAAACGGCGAGGCTTAGTGTCCTTCCGGTCGTCATCGTCGATGATAATTCGGCGTTTCTGATCTTCGGAGACAGAACTCTCTTCTCCTCCATGGATATGGAGCTTGGAGCTAGGTGAACCTAAAGATTGTCTCTGCATGATGGAGAGAGAGAGAGAGACAGAGAAAGTTTGGTTAGTGAAAGTGAGGCTTAGTTGTGCTTTCGGTATTTTTCTAATGAATAGGAGAGTTGAGTTGGGCTTTTTGTGTTGGCTTTAATTTAGGTCATTTCTTTAGCCGTCGTTGTTTAGTGTCGTAGCTTAATTACTTAAGCGCTAATTAATCCATTAGGTTATGTACCCAAAAATTAATCCATTAGGTTTTTTTATAGAAAATATATTATTATTATATAAAATTGAAAATAGATTTAAAATTAAAATTAGTAATACTCCAAGACTTTGATCTGAGCGCTCCCTCAGTTGTGTGTTTCGGGGCGCTTTGTTGCCGTTTTATGGTACGACGATATAATCAAAGCGTCGGGAGATTATGGACCTAAGTTTCTAGCCGGTCTTTTTTAATAATTGGAATACAAAAATGTTTACTCTCTAAAGTTTTCAATAAAATAAAATAGATGAGTGACCTTTACTCTTTCTTTTTCTTTTTTTTTCTTTTTTTTTTTTGCAAAATAAAGGCTGACCTTTACTCTTTCTTGTTGAAAGTTTATTCTTATACTTTTTATATATTCTTTTATATTTTATATATATATGGTGAACTACACATAAACCCAAGTTGATTTGGGCATTAGCAAACACTTTCATACAAAACAATATTTTCATTTAGAAATCTTGTAGTTTTTGTTTTAAAGAAAAAAGATTGGTAAACATATGAGATATTATTGAGGATAAGATATAGTAGTTTGATAATAATTACTAATGTATTTAAGAAGAATATAATTGTGTTGAATATTGTATATGATATTATTATATGATAAAACATGAATTAAGCAAATCAAGGAATGATAGAATGAATTAAATTTCACCAAAAAAAAAGATATAATGAATTAAATTAATTCATGAGAAAGATATGTATAGTGATTGATTGATAATTTAAGGAATATGATTAATTGATTATCATCTTATCTCAATTTTAGCGTGTAATTGAGAAGAAAAGATTGGATTGCAGGAAAGATGATGGATGGCTCCATTAATACTCTAAACAAACTGGGATTTCTTTCCCTAAAAAAAAAAAGAAAATGTGGGCTTATTCTTTTATCCCACGAGACTAGATAATATTAATTGAATATCTTTATAATTAATGATAAAAAATGACTGTTATACTTATTAGTACTTAATTATTAAATAGTTCATTTTTTTTTTTAAATATTTACAAGTTAGTTGGTTGGCTCATTGTGGGATAAAACTCTTTCAGGAATGGTTTTCTCCATTCATAAGATTTTAACCCGAAACCTTGCTTAAGGGAAATAAGTGTCAAATCATTTAAACTAATCACAATAGGTCAAAATGCCTTATTAGTTCTAACATTATAAAAATAATCATATCTTACCTCAATCCTTATTCATAACGAGATAATATTATTATTATTATATACTCCCTCCGTCTAGAGCTGGCAAAATGAACCCGAAATCTGAAATATGTCCGAATCCGCCCGAGCCGAATCCGAAATTACCCGAGTTGACCAGAAAAGTAAACGTCCCGAACCCGAACTCTAAATTACCCGAGTCCGAAAAAAACCCGAACCCGAAATAATTTGAATTTAATTATAATTTATAAAATAAAATATATTATTGGTTAGAAAAAAACATATTTCCTTTTAAATTTAAATAAAACTATTATATATATGAATATAATAAAATTTATATAATGATGATCACAATTAAATGATTCATTAATCAATATAAAAAGTGCTAAACTACTATATATATAACTTAAAGCAAAAAACTAAAAAGTACCCTTATAACTAAATTAAATACATGAAATTTTAATTTTTTTTAAACAAATAAAGAGTCTACAAAAGCAGATGATGAAACAGAAGCAAATGTTTAAACCGAAAGATCTAGTCCCTTATTTTAGTTCAGTTCAATCCCTAAAATTCTTTAGTGGATCAATTAAGGGTCTATCAACTTTTAATTTGTTTAATTTAAGAATTTCATCCTAATTATTTGTTTAATTTAATGCTTAATTTGTTTTAATTTGTAATAATTTAGAATTGATTAGCATTAATTAATTTAAATTAGTAATAAAGTATATGTATTTTATATTTAATTCAATTAATTTAAATATTGTATGCCACTTAAAAATGGTCGGTGACCATAGTTTTTCTGAAGAAGGGTTTTCATCTTTCAACGAGTGGTCGAGTTTTTGGGACTCTCTGAATGTCTCGATGAGACTGTTCTTTCGCTATTAATCATTTGTTAGTAATTTTTAACATTTATTCAATCTTTATATATATTGATAATAATGTTATATTATATTATTATATTATATATTATCAATAAATTTATAATATAAAAGATAAAATAATTATTTTTAATTGAAAAAATCTTTAAAAAGAGTTTACACTTGAATCGGGATGAGCCGGATCCAGATCGGACTCTTAATATCGAATTGAAATCGAACCCGAGCCCGAACCCAAAAATACTCGAACCCGACATAACCCGAGCCCGAAAATACCCGAACCCGACTTAACCCGAGCCCGAAAAAGCCCGAACCCGTCCAATTGCCAGCTCCGTCCCATATTATCTATTCCTTTTGGATCAAATATGGGATTGAGGGAGTATTAACAAATACATCTAATTTAAACTACTTTATGATCTAAAAAAAATTACTTTCTAATTAATCTTACTTACCCTATGTTGTACACACCAAACACACACCATAACTATGCAAATTCATATTGCATATAAATTCCAAACCATACATCTACAATTTATATTTATACTCATTTCATACATTTATATTAATGTTTCTTCCAAAAAAAGGAAAAAGTTTATAATGATTTGTAAATTAAAGCCTACCCACAAAGAAGAGATAATAAAGAAAGGATGGAAATGAAGCTTGAACCTTAAGTTTCCATTCAACAATATATTTTAGTCAAACACCACAAAAACATGTGAATTGTTATTATATTTTAAACATGATTTCAAAAAAGAGATTTCACCACATCATTATTTTCTGAAAAATATAAAAAATAAAACATTGAGAGCAAAGTTGAATTAAAATGAGATATGAAAGGCTAATACTAGTAGCAAAAAACTTGTATTGGGCCTGAAATTATCCACTTTGAGACTTTTTCCATATCCAACATAAAAAATACTTTCAAAGGGTAGCTAAAAGCCCATAAATACATCTAATTGGGCCGAAATTGTTAAAAGGTCAGTCCATAATCCACGTTGAAATAAGTAAACGGCGGAGATGTAATCAAGGAAGATCTCAACGGCTGTGATTAGTGTTCGGTGTTTCGGTGATGTTAGCACTTAGCTCAACAGAAGAAGAAAACGTCACGAGAGGGAGATCGAAATTTCTGGCGGCTCCCAAGAACCGAAAGCAATCAGAAAACTATTTCTAACTTGCTGGAAAAGAAACGACATGAACATGTTTTGACCCACATAGAAAACCAAAACAAGCAAACCCACAGGAAAATTACATGCGAATTGCGATCATTGGAACAAAAAAAAGAAGAGTTTGAAGATAGAAAGAAAGAGAGTTTGAGACTGAAAGGGGAAAAATGGTGCTATGGGAGATCACATTGGGAACGGCTTATTTCTTGGGGCTCAGACGAACTTATCGGCTTGCTTTGAAGATTCAGCGACGGATTATTAGCCCTAAGCATCCTAAGATTCGCCAATTTGCTCAAAGGTATAAACTTTCGTCACTCTCTGCCTCTCTCTTGATATGGGTTGATAGTATTCTGGTTCATTGCTTGTTTCCTTTGATTCTTTATTGGTTCTGTATATGTTTTGATGGTTGGGTTTGCCTTTGCCACATTTTCTTGATTAATCTTTAGTGGTAGTTTGATAGCTGGTGGAATCGTGTTATTGAAAAACTATCAGTGACTTTAAGGCTGACTCTGTTCGTCATTCTAACATGATGATGGGAAACATAAATTTGTTCTATAATTGCCTTAATATACCTTGAACAATCTTTCTTTACCGCTGGATTGATTAAATTAATACAAATGTCATCCATTGGAAGTCTTTTCTTTCCATTTTTTGTTTATTAGAGGTTTGGTTTCCATAGGTATTGGATATTTAGATTATAATGGTTTGAGAATGCTTGAAGCTTTTTTAACAAAGAAATTTGTAGAGTTAGACTCTGTAGTCCATCATTGTTGCTCAGGAGATAGGTGCAGAAGTACTTGTTATATGCATTAATGCCTTTGTTAGGTGCAATGGGAAAGTGCCTTCTCAGTTCTCACACTGTCTTAGAGTCCCCTGTGGACACAGGAATTACATAAACTGTTTTATTGTTCAATGGATGGTTTGCACTTGGCATTTTTCCTTACTTCTTGTCTTTGAGTTTTTTTTTTGGTTTCTTATTGTGGTGTAGTTTTGATTTATATAGGAAGGTTTTTATGAGTGAGATGTATTCTTGTGAGTTTGTTCTGTTCATAATTTCATATGAGGATTGACTTTCATCTTTAGAGAAGAGGCGGTTCTGAATAAATCCAAATGTGTGTGGAGATGTCCACCATTCGATTCTGGCACCTGTTGGACTAAAGTTGCTGTTACTACTTTACATCTATGATATTTATTACTATAGTATATTGTTCGTCTTGAAGAATGGTGACATTCGTTATTATTTATTTCTTTTCTAAATTCGAATATGTTATATTTTCCATCACCAGACGAACACGTGCTGTATTTGATGTGGCGCTTAACTTTCACCAGAAGATACAGCAGAGAGACCTTGAAGTTGGTCGGAATCTTGGGAACTGGATCCTGCGGTGGCTTGACAAAATGAAACCTTCAGCTCAGATCCGAGCTTCATCCCAGCCAAAACCCCACCATCATGTTGGCGATGCAAAAATGAACGTCTCAAAACAAGTGAAGAACCCGCCCCCTGTGAATGCTCCAAGAAGCGTCCAGCCACCTAGAAACGGTGAAGGTGATAGACATCTTTTTAGTTCATCAGCAAATATATGGCCTAAATCCTTCCCTACAATCTCAATGATGATGCGGCGATCAAAGGCTGCTGGAAACATGACCCAGTACCGGCATTTGCACATCAATGCACCTGACACACTGATGTTGAACTACTCGGGAGGTGAGGGATTCATTAGGAAGGATATAATGGAATGGATGGTGCGCAAGTGATGGTAAAACTGTTTTTTTTCTGTTTGCATTTGTGGACTATCAAAACTATGAGACTGTCGTGAAAGAGCCAAGTTGGAGGGGTGTTATTTTGAAAGGACACTTTGCTTTTGGATGCTGCAATACTTTCGAAGACCGTTTTATGGGATAATAAATTTTGCTTCTCATCTTCCTTTTGTAGATATTTCAGACCTAATTTTCAAGCATTCCTTTGCTTGTGATCACAGATTATTTGATTGTTCAAGGCTACTTTCGGTCTGTGGTTGTGTCATACAAAAACTAGAGGAGAGAAAGCTGTAGGACTCCCTCATAGACTTTTCTTTGTAGATATTGTCGTTGAACCTCGAATTTCTACTGAGTAATTTCCACAGTCTGATCTGATGTTATGGCCAAAAAAAAAATTTCAGTCTAATTTGTACTCAACTTCGTGATTTGCAAAAATTTGATTTTGAATTTTCGATAGTTTATTTCATTTTTGATGATTTTTCCTTTTTCTTTATTATTGTAGAAATGTAATCTGATTGGGTTTTGCTAAATACCGCCCCATTTTTACTTGTCACCGCCCTCCTTTGACAGTTTTGCCTTTTGCTTTATTTTCAAATTTTCAAATCCTCTGCAATCTTCAAGAACGCTCAAGAACATTTCTAATCTTCAAGAACGCTAAATAACGTGGAATAACCAAGAATTCCGGAAATGGATTCGTCATCGAACGAAAATTTATAATTAATAATTAAAAAGATAAAAAAATAACCGGTGCCC